>JAGTTL010001543.1:0-13381 GCA_036851935.1 Coregonus suidteri | reverse complement strand
AGGTTTTTTGTTTTTTTTGGGGGGTTTGGATTGGGAAAGGGAAGGGGAAGTGGGAAAAAAATTTGGTTTTGTTTGGGAACCTATTTTTTGTTTTTTTTCCCTTGCCTTTTCCGTTTTTTTCCCCTTTTCCCCTGGCAGTTTTTTTTTCCCCTTTCGGTTTTTTTCCCCTTCTTTTCCCTCTTCCTTGGTTGTTACTCTTTCCCCGGGGAAGTAGTTTTCCCCCCCTCTTTTTTTAAAATTTCTTTTCCCCTGTTTGTATGGGGGAAACCCCCCTTTTTTTTTGGAAGGCTTAAAAGGCACTTTCCTGGCCCCCCCTTTTTGGAAACTTTTTCCTCCATGCTTTCCAAGGGGGGGAGGTTTTGTCCCCCCCCGGGTTTTTTCCCGTTTGCCCAGGGTTAAGGGATTTTTTCCCCCCCCTTTGAAGTCCCCCCCCCATGACGGGGATTTTTGAGGTTTTTTGTGTTTTTTGGAAAGGGTTTTTTTTTGGGGTTTTTTTTGGGGTTTTTGGAGCAAAAAGGAAATTTGTTTTTTGCCCCTGGAAAAATTTGGTTGTGGGTTTGGGAAAACAGGGAGAACAGGGGTTATTTTGGGAAGGGGTTTGTGGGGAAGTGGTGCAAAAGGATGAAAAGGAAGAAGAAAGAGGGGCTTTTGGGTTGGGTTTTGGGCACGCGGGGATTTCCCCTTTTTTTTAGGGTTTTTGGGATGGATTTGGGGGAAAAAAAAAAAAAAAAAAAAAAAACCCCCATTTTGGTTTTGGGTGCACCCCCCCCAAAAATTTTGACCCGAAATTGGGGGATGGATTTGAAAAAAAAGCCCGGGGTTTTGGTGCCCCCCCGCCCTGACCCATTGGTGGAGGGGTTTGGGGAAAAAGCCCCGGGGTTTGGTGCCCCCCCAAAACTGCCCCATATGGGGGGGATGGAGTGGGGGGGAAACCCCAAAGGGGTTTGGTGCCGCGATTTGCCCCCCTATGGGGGATGGAGGGGGAAAGCCCCAGGGGTTTGGGGGGCACCCGACTGCCCCTATGGGGATGGAGTATGGAACCCCAGGGGTTTGGTGAAAACCCCGACTACCCATATGGTGGAGGAGTGAGGAAGCCCAGGGGTTTTGGGTGCACGGCCGAAACCCCCTATGGGGGATGGGGGTGGGGGAAACCCCCAGTGGTTGGTTGCAGCCGATGCCCCCTATGGTGGAGGGGAGTGAGGAACCCCAGTGGTTTTTGGCAGGGCCAAATGACCCATATGGGGGGTGGAGTGGGGAAAAGCCCGGGTTGGGCACGCCGCCCTCCCCCATTTTGGTGGAGGAGTGAGGAAGCCCAGGGTTTTGGTGCACGGCCCGACGACCCGTTTGGTGGTGGAGTGAGGAAGCCCGTGGTTGGGGGCCCCGCCGACAAACCCCTTTTTGGGGGGGGGGGGGAAATGGAGTGGGGGAACCCCAGTGGTTGGGGGCACGCCGATGACCCTTTTGGGGGTTTGGAGTGAGGAAGCCCATTGGTTGGTGCACGCTGACTGACCCTTTTGGGGGTGGGGGAGTAGGGAACCCAGGGGTTGGGGGCCACGCCGACGGGCCCCATAGGGTTGGAGGAGTGAGGAAGCCCGGGGTTTTTGGTGCACGCCGACTGCCCCCTATGGTGGTTTGGATGAGGAAGCCCAGGGGTTGGGTTGCACCCCCGTGACCCGTTTGGGTGGAGGGAGTGAGAACCCCAGGGGTTTGGGTTTGAAACCCCAATAAACCCTTTTGGGGTTGGATGGAGTGGGGAAACCCCCAGTTGGTTTTTTGGCACGCCAAAGGGCCCTTTTTGGTGGAGGGAGTGGGGAAACCCCCAGGGGGTTGGGTTGCCGCCGACTGACCCGTTTGGGGGGATGGAGTGGGGGAACCCCCGGTGGTTGGTGCACGCCGATGACCCTTTTTGGTGGATGGGTGAGGAACCCAGGGGTTTGGTGCACCCCCGATAAACCCTTTTTGGGTGGAGGAGTGAGGAAGTTTAGGGGTTGGGCACGCCGACTGACCCCTTGGTGGGGAGTGGGGAAAGCCCAGTTGTTGGTCCCACCCCAAAAGGGCCCCGGGGGGTTGATGGGTAAAGGAAGCCCCGTGGTTGGTGCCCGGACTGCCCCCTATGGGGGGATGGAGGGGAAACCCCCAGGGGTTTGGTGCACGCCGACTGACCCCTATGGGGGTTGGGAGTGAGGAACCCCCTGGGGTGCACGCCGACTGCCCCCTATGGTGGATGGAGTGGGGAAAACCCGGGGTTTGGTGCACGGGGGATGACCCCTTGGTGGAGGGAAAGTGGGGAAAGCCCAGGTTGGTGCCCCGCCGACTGACCCCTGTGGGGGAAAGGGAGTGAAAGCCCAGGGGTTTGGGTGAAAACGCCGATGACCCCTGTGGGGATGGGTGGGGAACCCAGGGGTTTGGGTGAACCCCGCCTGCCCCCTGGGGTGGAGGGGAGGGGAAACCCCAGGGGTTTTGGTGCCGCCGCTGCCCATATGGGGATGGAGTGGGGGAACCCCAGGGTTGGGGGCACGCCGACTCCCCCTTTTTGGTGGATGGGTGGGAACCCCCATTTTGGTTTTGGGCAGGGCCGACTAAACCCGTTTTGGTGGTGGGGGGTGAGGAACCCCAGGGGTTGGTGCACCCCCGACTGACCCTTTTGGGGGGATGGATTTAGGAAGCCCAGGGGGTTTTTTTTCCGCCGACTGACCCCTATGGTGGATGGATGGGGGAACCCCAGTGGTTGGTCCCACCCCGGGAAAGACCCCATGGGGGATGGGTATGGAACCCCAGTGGGTGGTGCACCCCGGGCTGACCCCTAGGGTGGATGGAGTGGGGAAAAGCCCAGGGGTTTTTGGTGCACGCCGCTGACCCTTTTGGTGGAGGAGTGAGGAACCCAGGGGTTTGGGTTTGCAGCTGACGGGACCCCTATGGGGGAAATGGAGTGGGGAAACCCAGGGGTTTGGGCACGCCGACGCCCCCCTTTTTGGGGTGGGAGGAAGCCCAGGGTTGGTGAAACGCCGACGGGACCCAAAAATTGGTAAGGGGAGTAGGAAGCCCAGGGGTTTGGGTTGAAACGCCGCCCTGCCCCCGTTTGGTGGATGGAGTGGGGAAACCCGGGGTTGGTGCAGGGCCGACTGACCTTTTTTTTTATGGTGGAGGAAAGGGGGGAAGCCCAGGGGTTGGGTGTGGGCCCAAAATTTCCCCCTTGGGGATGGAGGGGGAAAAAGCCCCGGGTGGTTTGGGGTTTTGGGGGAAAATGCCGATTAAACCCCTATGGTGGTGGAGTGGGGGAAGCCCCAAGGGTGGTTTGGGGGGGGAAAACTCCGACTGCCCCCCCCTATGGGGATGGGGGGTTGAGGAACCCCAAAGGGTTGGTGCAGAACCCGACGGACCCATATGGTGGATGGATTTTGGAAAGGAAGCCAGGGGTTTGGGTGAAACCCCCGACTGACCCCTTGGGGAGGGGGGTAAAGGAAACCCAGGGGTTTGGTGCCCCGCCCCTGGGACCCCCTTGGGTTTGGGGATGGAGTGGGGGGAAAAAAAAACCCCCGTGGTTGGGGGGAAAAAGCCCGACTGCCCTCTATGGTTAAAATTGGAGGGGAAGGGAAACCCCAGTGGGGGGGGGCCCCCGCCAAATCCCCCTTATTTTGGATAGAGGGGGAGGAACCCCAAAGGGGTTGGGGAAAACTCCGCTGACCCCTAGGTGAAGGAGTGGGGAAGCCCAGGGGTTTGGTGAAACCCCGACGGGCCCCCCTATGGTGGAGGGAGTGGGGAAAGGGCCCCCCCCCTAAAATTTTTTTTGTTTTTGAAAGGGGAATCTTTTCCCCTTCAAAGGTATATTTGGGTCAGGGAGAAAAACCCTGAAGACCTTGGGGCCCAAACACTTAGAGTGTGAGAAATTTTTAAACGATTTCGCCAGGGTTGGTTAAAGGGGTTTTATATAGAGGGGAAGTATCATGTTTTGGGGGCCCGGGAAACAGCCTGCCCCAAGGGTTCAATGGAGCTGACCCCAAAGGGAGGAAAGCCCGGGGAAAACAGCCTAAAAAAAAAACAAAAAACCAACAGGGCAACCCCCTCCAGTCCGTTTTTTCCCTGCGCTGTGTGCCCAAAATTTGGAAAGGGGGGGGAAACAGAAAGGGGGGGGGGCCGCTGAAAGGTTTTTAGGGGTTTGGAAGTGGCAAAATTTACGCCATCTTTTGGGGAAATTTTAAATTTTAAATTTTGGGTCTTGAGATCCCAAATTAAAGGGAAAATATACGGGAACAAGACTGGTTACTCGCATTAAAAATGCCTCTGCCTGTTTTTTAAAATTTCCCAAAAAAATGGGGTCAGAGTCGGAAAAAAAAACTTCCCAAAATGCTTTTTCAAAAAAATTCAAAAAGGCCCCTTTTCCCGGGTTAAAAAAAAAAAAAAAAAAAAAAAGCTTAGTTGAGAAAAATTTCCCCCCGGGGAAATTTTGTCCTGGGCTGATTGATTTTGGGCTTTTAGGGTGGTTATCGGATGAGTGGGGGCCCAATTAGGGCTGATGAAAAAAAGGGAGTTCTGCTCATACTAAACGTTATCATAAGATTTTTTCAAAAAAACCCCAAGTTTTCAGCAGGATGACAGGGAAAATGCCCCACCCGGGGAAGAGTAAAAGGGGGCCCTCAGAATGGCTGCTCGTTCCCCCTTTTTCTTTTTTCTTTTTTTCCCCCTTTTTCAATTTTCCCCTTCTTCTCCTTCTTTCCTTCCCCTTTTTGTTCTTTTTTTTAAACCTTCTTTTTTCCTTTCTTTAAATCCCTTCCCCCTTCGGCCTTTCCCCTGGTTTCCTTCTTTATTTGGGTTCTTTTTCCTTCTCCTTTTTGGTTTCCTTTCTTTTTAAAAAATTTTTTTGTCTTCCTTCTTTTTTTTTCTTTTCTTCTTTGTCCTTCCCCCCTTCCGCCTTCTTAAAACTTTTTTTGCTTTTTCGGTCCCTTCTTCCCCCGGCCTCCCCCTTTTTTTTCCCCCCCCAAAAAATTTATGAAACATAAAATTGGGCCCCCCTTTTCCGGATTTTTTGGTTTCATCTTTATGTTGTTTCTGTTGTCCTCTATCTTTTATTCATTTAATTTTCATTCTAAAGGTAAAAATCACCCTCCTGGTTTACCCACGGAAAAGCTGAGGAAAAAAAACCCAAGGGACTTTTAACCTAAATTTCCGTATGGGGAAAAATTTTGTATAACTTCTGCCATTGTTTTTTAACATATTTATTTAAAGGATTACTATTTTTTCCCCTATATAACCCTTTTATATTTCCTTTATTAGAATTATTTTTTTTTAGACTGTATAGCCTATGGCTTCCCCCCTTAATTATTAATAAAACCCTTTAACAACCCCAAAAAACAAAAAATTTTTTTTTTTAAATAAATCACCTAAAATAGAAAAAAAAAAAATTTTCAAAAAATGTTTTTTTCAAAACCCATTTCTAAAAAAATAAAAAATAAAATCAAAAAATCAATTAAAAATTATGAATAAAAAAAAAACCAATGTTTTTTCCAATCCCCAAATTTTAAATAAAATTTAATGGTTTTTTTTTTTTTTTTTTCCCCCACAATCCATCGGGGAAAGAAAATGAACCATAAAACTCCTTTGTTTAATAGGGCCCCCAAAGGGAAAATTAAATTTAGTAAATAAAAAGGCAATCCAAAAAACAAAGCCTCAAACCCATCATTACTACAACCCCAAAAAACCCTTGCCTTTCAGAAACCTAATTATCAAAATTTTCCCGGGAATAATGTCAGTCCTTGTTTTCCCAAAAAAATTTCCAAATAAAACCCCATTTACACACAGAGACTCCAAAATGCAATTTTTAATAAAACCCATTTGCCAAAGCCAAATGTAAAATGAAATAACATCAAATATTTTGTAAAGGATTTTTTTGGGTAAAACTACCCTGATTTTGATCCGATCGTGTCGGGCCTCGTAAAACCCCTTTTAAAAGTCACGTCACCACGTCGCCCACACTTTTGGGCCCCCCTCTCTCCCTTTGCTCCGTTCATAGCCTCATTGAAAAGAAAAACAAAAAAAAGAAGACAACCCTTCAAAGTTTTTTAAAATTAAAACCAATTTATCCCACTTTTCAATTTTCCCCCCACTCACTTTTGCCATAAGATAAAACATGGGGGACAAAAAGACCCGTAAAAACTTTTTTTATTTTTTTTTAATCCGTCTTTTAATTAAATGCTTTTATACTTCCCCAAACATATTTTTTAATTTTTAAAAATTTTACTACATCTCAACAACTAGTTTCCTTGTTCGAATAACAGTTACTTTAAAAACGATTTTTTTTAAAAGATTTCGTGTCCACCTTCCCCTTGCTCTGTAGCTATTTCCCCCCTGCAGGGAAACCCCGAAAGACCTATGAGACCCTTTACCCCAAATGCCCGTGTTCTTTTTCTGTAGCTTTAGCACATAACCGCATGTCGTAGTGTTTAGCCCTGTAAAATCAAGCGGCATGCGCACATCCATTTAATCCCATGCTTGCCATACAATATAAAGATAGCATTACGCTAACAGCTTCCACTCTTTTTATACTTTATACTCACACAATTACACATAAACAGAGCTCACATTTGCGTAGGAACTTTCAGTTCCCCCACAATAACAAACAAGTTTAAGAGGCCTTGGATCCATCGCGAGTGGGGGGGACCTCAAGGTTAAGATTATCTATGTAGCACGCAACACAATTAGCATTAGAGCAATTGAGCATTAGCTTTAAGGTACAATTGTGACAACACAACACACATCTACCCTTTACGTCATTAGCAGTAACTTTTAAGGTTTTTTTACAAAAAAAATTGTGTGACACAACACACATTTTAGCATTTAGCATTAGCCTTTACGCCACTGGCGGCCTACAAACCTGTAACAAAACCCGCATTGCAGTTCTTTACACATTACTGGTTTCGTTTGTCTTAAATTTATTCTGCTGCCGTTAGTATGGCTATTTTAAATGAGCTAGTTCCACCCACCGCAAATGATCCCACTCGGACAGAAGATGAGTAGCCAACCCCCAAGAAAATTTCCCACCACCCCCGTCCAAGACTGACCTTGAAAACTCCTAATGCGTTTCCCAGGCTTTTGTGGCCCACCCTGCGGTCGCCTCGTTCGTCACGAGGGCTTATCTAAACCTGCAATGCTCTAAAATTGTATACATATCTTGGCCCCGGCTGTTCTTGACTTATCTATTCAGGCAACACATCTCTATAAACAATCCATAAACTCTAACCACTTTTGCGCTGTTTTCAAAATTGTATAATGATTAGCCAGACCCCCCCAGTCATCAGCAAAAACACCACCAGAGGCACGGTTGTAATGGTACATTTTTCCTCCAGTGTACACAAGCAGTATACAAAACTAACAACTTAAAGCTAGCTGTGTTTGGATCTGGTCATGACTCCAGACTGAAGTTAGCTTGAGTTTAGCTTGGCGGCTCCAAATGCAGCAAGGAGGATTGCAGACCCCTCCTGGCAAGCTCGCCATTTGTCGTATCGGATGAGTGGTGGCAAATTATATGCTGGATGACAAAGGAGTCTGCTCATACTGAACGTTGATCATAAGATTTTATTCATGACCTACAAGCTTCAGCATGAGTGACGGTGACATGACACCCGGAGAGTGACGCCTCGAATGGCTGCTCGTTCTGCCCTCTCCTTCGTTTTCCCCCCTATTTTATAACATGGATGGCTCCCTCCCTTCTGGCCAATCACCAGTCTCCCAGGGGGCGTCACCGTCACCCTAAAACATTCCCTTTTGATACTAACATAAACAACATTCATTGTTCCTCTCCAAAACAGTCATAGTGTTAATACACCACATTAGCTTCAGTGTTGTTAGCACCGTTTAGACATGGCAGCGAACATTTCCCCTCCCGCCGTTATGAAGCTCAGTGGAGATTGGAGCACAAACTGGATATAACGTTTAGGAGGTGAATGGGATGACTATGCAACTAGCAACAGGAACTTCGGGAAAGGACAATGAGGTAGTGGCTGCCACTTTTTGAGGACTATAAATGGGAGCTGAATGCCGACACCTATACAAACACAACCTGAACCTAACCAACAGCTCAGCAAGGTAACGCTACAGCTATTCTTGAATGCTCTCCACTTTAACTTTAAAGCCCAGCAAAGACGTTATCTACGAGCGTTATGTTTTTCGGTTGTTGCAACAGGAGGACGGGGGAGTCCATTGACAGCTTTGTCACTAAGCTAAGGGAAAAGGCAGCTACATGTGACTATGGTGCTTTAAGAGATGAACTGATCAGAGATAAGATAGTGCTTGGCATAACTGATGTACACCCGCAGACGTTTGCTGAGAGAACGTGACCTGACACTGGTCTTGGCAGTGGAGACATGCCGTGCAGCAGAGCTTACTGATGAGTCTCCCGAGTGGCGCAGTGGTCTAAGGCACCGCATCGCAGTGGTAGCTGTGCCACTAGAGATCCTGGTTCGAATCCAGGCTCTGTCGTAGCCGGGAGACCCATGGGGCGGCGTGCAATTGGTCCAGCGTCGCCCAGGGTAGGGGAGGGAATGGCCGGCAGGGATGTAGCTCAGTTGATAGAGCATGGCGTTTGCAACGTCAAGGTTGTGGGTTCGATTCCCACAGGGGGTATGAAAAAAAATAATGTATGCACACTAACTGTAAGTCGCTCTGGATAAGAGCGTCTGCTAAATGACTAAAATGTCAATGTAAATATACGGATAAGGTCCATGGAGCTATAAAAGAGCAACATATGGACAATGTCAGATGCTACATTCAGGCAGCCAGTAAAGAAATTCCCTTTTGCCACAGCTAATGCTAATACTACAGCCAACTCTGCAGTAGACAACCCCCTGCAATGCCGATATTGTGGCATTTTCTCATGGACGAGGTAAAATAACACTGCCCAGCCTATGGGAAAAATATGCAAATCCTGTGGTACAACTAATCACTTCGCAAGGTTCCTGCATGAAAAGCCAAGAGAAAGGAGGGTAAGTGCACTCCATTGAAATAAATACAGATTAAGGGAACAACAGCACAGAGGATGTATATGCTAGCGAGTGCATAAGGCAAAACGGAAAAAAATGGTTTGTCACTCTGCTACTTAATAATAAACCACAGCAATGCCAGCTAGATCAGGGGCCAACATGTAACGTTATGAGCCTTCAAAGATAAAAGGAGGCGCGCGCCCCAGAGACAAACTCACACAGAGTAGCACCAAGCTGAACTGTATTCAGGCCAGTTCATGACCTCTTTAAGGCTTGTTTGTTGACAGAGTTTGTTTTACGTTGCCAGAAACACACTCTTGAGTTTGAAATAGTTGAGGCCTAGTCAGCAGCCATTACTGTCAGGTTTCTAAAGACGGAACCCCAGCAAGTCACATGGGGCCTGAGGCACTGGGCGAAGAGCCAGGGGCTCACCGGTCCGGCCACGTCCCTCGCCCATCAATCACTCCCCTTAGACAGTCAGGTGACACGCCTGTGCGGAGCTCGCAGTCCACGCAGACAAGCCCCCTTGTCTTTTTCACGCTGCGGGCGTCTGTCACAGCCACCAAAAATACTTAATATGTAGGTTTCTCATTAGGGATTGTTGACAGACAGTGATAAAAGTGAAGAGAGTATCAAAATGTGTTAAGTGGTTAACTGAAAAAAATTAAATAAAAAATTATAAAAAAATAATACTAAACTGCTCATGTTGGAAAATTACTACTAGGTTTGTTTTTTGTTAGTGAATGACAGTTTTCTGTCCTATTTTATAAAAGGGGAGATGTGAGTGGCGCAGTGGTCCTAAGGCACTGCATCGCAGTGCTAACTGTGCCCTAGAAGATCCGTGGTTTCGAATCCAGGCTCTGTCGCAGCCGGCCGTGACCGGGAGACTCATGGGCGGGCGCACAATTGGCCTAGCGTCGTCCATGGTAGGGGAGGGAATGGCCCGGCAGGGATGTAGCTCAGTTTTGGTAGAGCATGGCGTTTGCAACGCCAGGGTTTTGTGGGTTTCGATTCCCACGGGGGGCCAGTATAAAAAATATGTATTCACTAACTGTAAAGTCGCTCTGGATAAGAGCGTCTGCTAAATGCTAAAATGTAAATGTAAATGTAAAATGTAAAAAATGGGTGGAATATGGCACAATGTGCCATCTGTTTGGTAATGTTAATTACTGCAACTCCCAGTGTTTTACGTCGGTGTACTTTTGAGATACCCGGATGTAACGCAAAATATACTGAACAAGACCGTGGTTACTCGCATCAATGCCTCTGCCTCGTCATTTAACATTCAAACAAGTAGGTGGCGGCAATAGTCCAACTCGGCCATAAAACCTTGAAGAAGAAGAAGCAGTAGAACTGTGCTGTGAAGACAATAGCTTTTGTGTCCGTTTCAAATGTATTATTGCAGGTATGTAATAGCGCGTTTTAAACTTTCTATATCGAAAGATCATGTCATAACATAGGTAGCAAATCCGTCAAGGTATTATCACGCTTGGTGAAGGTTTTTATGTGTTATGTTTGTTGTCAAACCGAGTAAAGAACGTGATAGTCACATCGCTGGAGACTGGGGTTTGTATGAGTGAATTAATCTACATTATTTCGTCAAGATAATTTCATAAAGAATCCATTTATTTGAGATTTCTGAATTCGTTTTACATGTTATTGTTTTTTTTGGATACATTGTTTTTAACGGTAAAATGGCGGCGCCTCTCGGTCAGCGTCAACGGACTTCAGCGCAGGCAGTGCGGGTGCATCAGATAGACAATTTCACGGTTGCACTACTGTTTTCAAGCTGAATGTAATGATTATCAGTTTTCTACATGTGTAGTAATATTCAGACACATTCAGTTGCCTACCACCGTCAGCAAACGTAATAATAATTTAATAATATATCCAAAGCAACTTACAGTTATGCGTGCATACATTTTATGTATGGGTGGTCGCGGGGATCGAACCCACTACACTGGCGTTAAAAGCACCATGCTCTACCAATTGAGCTACAGAGGACCACATAATGATGGTGTTGAAGTGGTGTTGAAGTCGTGGGTGAACAGGAAGTATAGGAGCACGCGCCCCTGAGAGGCCCCGTGTTAAAGGTCAGCATGGAGGATGTGTTGTTGCCTACCCTCACCACCTGGGGGCGGCTCGTCAGGAAGTCCAGGAGCCAGTTGCAGAGGGAGGTGTTCAGTCCCAGGGTCCTTAACTTAGTGATGAGCTTGGAGGGCACTATGGTGTTGAACGCTGAGCTGTAGTCATTGAACAACATTCTTACGTAGGTGTACCTTTTGTCCAGATAGTGCAATAGAGATAACATCATCTGTGCGTCTTATTCGGCAGTTGACTAATTGGAGTGGGTGGTCCTCCCATGTTTTTAAAATTGTATAAACTGCCTTAATTTTGCTGGACCCCAGGAAGAGTAGCTGCTTGCAGCGGCTAATGGGGATCCATAATAAATACAAATACAAAATGCACCCTTTCCCAGTCATGTGAAATCCATAGATTAGGGCCTAATGAATTCATTTCAATTGACTGATTTCCTTATATGAACAGTAACTCAGTAAAAACGTTGAAATTGTTGCATGTTGCGTTTATATTTTTGTTCAGTAATACTTAGTTTCTATTTGATTACTTGATAGTTTTTTATTCCTTAAGGTCCTCTGCTCAGGCAGTAGCTGTCAGCCAGCTAGACCATCTATCATCATCTGCTTCCCATACTGTACTGTCTTTACTCATCCTAAACACAGGCGCAATGGATTATGGTCAGTACAGTATGGCCTTTTAATTAACCTATTTAGCTAGACTGCCTAAGAGCTGTCTGTCAATCATTTTACTAGTTCTTCAAAGAAAGATAAGGCATTCCTTCACGAACTGTCCTCTCCCTCTCGTGATTGTGTTTTACATTCCTCTCTCATGCCGTCTGTGTGTATCTAATCTAACGTAGCAGACGTAAAAGTACCCTTCTAGAGATCTGTATCTTTCCGAGTCGGGGGGGGGGGGGGGGGGGGGGGGGGGTAACAGGCGCAATGGATTATGGTCATTGTAGTGAATTACTACGTTTCTGCACTGAACTAGGTTGAATATTTGCTTACTGAGAACTACAACTCACTTTAGCCCAGCGTACCAACATACTGTAGTTCCTGACTTGATTTCTCTCGTTAATGATTTGATTTCTCTCTAGAAAGATGGCGCGTTGGGCTCACACAAAAAAAACGAAATGGAATTCAAGTAATTGAACCGACGTCAGTTGTTTAATAACACAAAAAAATACAGAAACACAAAATAATACAATGAAGACAAGGTTATTCAGGAAAATAGTGCTGTATAGTGCTTCTGCCTAAAACAAACTGCAACCTTGTACTGAATGGTTTTTTGAGTCATTTATGCATTTATGTGAATTTAAGTGCACACACTTTTGTGTGAATAAATGAATGTTTTGGTTGTCAATGATTAGTTACCTGATATATGAAATTAGATAAATTAACAAAAATGTAATATATTTTTTTGGAGAATACAGAAAGTGCCGTCCAGAACTGTCAAGACAATAACTTTAGTGTCTGTTTTCTCTCATTATTACTACAGGACGACAAGAATTAGGTCTGAGGCCGGTAACATCAACAGTGAGGACAAACCCCCAGCCTGCCGCCTCTCTCCTTCCTCACTGAGTCCAAACCTACAGTCACTGGGTCCTGATTGTGACAGTGGAGCCCAGTTTGCACTGCAGATCCAGAGATGGGGCATCAGTGAAGCTGAAAGACTTTGCGCTTCAAACACTGGAGCTGAAGTGTCCTACATTAAAGATGAAGAAAGGAGGAGAAGATTGGAATCTGTTTCTCAGAGTAAGTGTTATTTTCTATTCTAAGGTTCGTGTGTTACTTAATGGAAACTGAGTCTGTGGTATTACTAACCCTTGACCCCAGTTTTAGAATAGTTTTATTCCCCTTTTGTAATTGTATAGCCCTACTTATTATATGAATTCATATTCTTACGGTACAGCCAGAAAAGAGGACTTGCCACCACTCAGAGCCTGGTCCTCTTTAGGTTTGTTTCCGAGGTTGCTACCTTTCTAGGGAGTTTTTCCCTGGCTACTGTGCTTCTACATCTGCATTGCTTGCTCTTTTGGGGTTTTAGGCTGGGTTTCTGTAAAGCCCTTTGTGACAACTGCTGATGTAAAAATGGGCTTCGTAAATAATTGATTGACATGTATATCGCACCAACTGACTGGTTCTTCTGATGATGTTCACACAGGAACCACGTTGAGACATTCTCTACATCCAGAGAACAACAGCAGGAAGATCACAGAGCTCAGAGGTCTCACCACTGCCCACATTGTGAGGAGATTTTTCCCATTTCTATCAAAGCTAAAAGACACCTAAAAATACACACAGGAGAGAAGCTTTACTACTGCTTGAGTG
>JAGTTL010001542.1:0-13386 GCA_036851935.1 Coregonus suidteri | reverse complement strand
CAATCCAGGGGCTCAAGGGGGCAAAATCAGGAGCTCGAGGAAGCACTGCGATGCATGACTTCACGCAACCCCCACCCTGGTCGCAGCAATTGACATGGGTGGAGTACGCCACACAATTCACTGACCTGCTCTGCCATCGGTATGTCCCCTTTCCAATGTGTTTATGGATACCTACCTCCTCTATTTGCCAGCCAGGAAGAGGAGGTTACTTGGCCCATCTGCACTTGCTTTTTGCCCGTCGATGTCGCCGCACACCTGGTCACAAGCCCGAGCCACACTCCTCAGATCCGTTGCCAGCTTACACTACCGGGGCAACCGTCGGAGAATTCCTGCTCCCACCTACCATGTTGGTCAAAGGGGTGTGGTTTCATCAAAGAACCTGCCACTCAGGGTGGAGTCGCAGAAGCTGGCACCTCGGTTCATTGGCCCATTCCCTATCATAAGAGTGATTAGCCCAACTGCTGTCCGGCTCCAACTGCCTAATTCCCATGAGGGTGCACCCCACTTTCCATGTGTCTAAGATTAAGCCCATCCATGTAGAGTCCCGCTGGTCCCTGCTTTGCGCCTTGTCCTCCTCCTCCACGGCTCGTCCGATGGTGGTCTGGTTTACAACCGTCCGCCGCCTGCTTCGGTCCAGACGGAGGGGTAGGGGTCTCCAGTACCTCATTGACTGGGAGGGCTATGGACCTGAGGAAAGGACCTGGTGCCAGCTAGTCGGATTGTGGATAGGGACTCTCATCACCGCTTTCCACCAACCGGCATCCTGATCAACCTGCAATCCGTAGGGGCCGCCCCAGAGGGGTCCCTAACCGTCCTGCCCGCTCGGCTTCCTGTCCTGTGCCTGATCCTGTCTCGGGACCTGTCCCATCTCCCGACCACGGCCCTCCGGCTTCCTCCAGAGGATGAGGACGTTCACTCGGGACCGTTCGGGGAGAGATCTAGCCCTCCTCGGCTCCCCTCCTCCCGCCCGGCGTGGTGTTGCTCTTGGGACTTCTGGGGCCGTCACCTTGGGGGGGGGGTTCTGTCATGAGCCTATCACTCACCGGGTTACCACCTTTATTTCTTCCACTCTGCTCACCACTCTCTCTACTCAGCCCGAACTAGCTCCACCTGTCCCTGCTCTGCTCTGCTCTAATTACTCTGCCAGCTGCGCTGCATACCCACTACCTCTCCCAGTATTTAAGGCCCTGTCTTTTCAGCTCTCCGGTGTCAGATCGTCTGCAAAGCTCACAACCCGGAACCTGTTTGCTCGCGCTTTCTGGCTCACCCTGGTTTTGTGACCCCGGGACCTGCCTGATTTTTGGAATACTCTTCTGCCCCAGGAGATCCAGACCTGCTTCTGCCATAACGACTCCTGACTACTCTTCAATCCCGGTAACTCTGACCAGCCTTCTGCCTTGCTACTACGTATTTTGGATTTCCCTTGAACTGTACTGCTGCCTTGTTTCATTCCGCCCTGTTGTGTCTGTGTCTCCCCCCCCCCAGGACTTCTGGTCCACCCACCACCACCGGACGCATCGCTGCCCACTGGGAACGGTCTCCCCCCCCCATACTGGACGGGATTCCCGTACCCCCACCCTTTCTTCCACTGGGGGGGGGGGGGGGGGGGGCCTTTCCCACTTGTGTAATATTTTGTTTCGGCCACAGACCCAGCACATTGGACGGGATCCCTGTTATATAACCCCTGGAGGATCCTTTCATTCACTCCCTACTTTCCTTTTCCCTTAAGTTTTAAATAAACTTTCTGGTGTGACGCAATTGTGGTCCTCTGGTCGTCTGTTCTGAACCGTGACAGCTAGTTGTGCGATACACCCTGATGGTCGATCGCCCCTATGTTTGACCCTGGTGATGGCATATTCCTCAATGTCCCCATCATCACCGTCTCTTCCAGAGGAATCTATGGAGGTGCATCTCCAGGTCTTCGAGCCACACAGAATTGTACATCTGTTTTTGATGTCGCCGAGAGCAGCATGGATTTCCTCTCCTGACCTTAGCAGTACCGCTCGAATAGGATTAAGTACATCAGGCCCTTTCAGAAGAAGGTCATTCATGCTGCTTCCTCTAAACCTCTGCTGCTGTTTCCATACCAGTCGGACAGGTGTAGTTATAGAGTGTGGGTTGGTGCTATCAAGTGACTGACGTACCATACTGGGACCTTTCCCAGTCGGCAATGGTCTTTCTAGTGATTTTCTTTGCTGCCTTCCTTTCCACCATCTCATGAACTTGAGTTGTGTATGCTGCACGCCAATCTGGTTCTCTCTGAGTTGTTTCTCCGTCCCGTCCAGAAACGTGGCTTCCACTGCGCTTTGTTGTTGGGCAGGGAACTTGGATCTCTTCAATCCAATGGATATTTTGTGTCCCAGTGAGGCTCCTGACTATGAACATCTGACTCCACGTACTGAGACCTTGCCTGATTATCTCAAGCTCTCTTTCTTCACTAAGAGTCAATGTCTTTGCCTCCTGGTTGACAGTTACCACAACGACATCCTCCACACATGGGTCACAGGCCGCACCAATGCTGTCCCACTTCCACCAGTCCAAGAACTCTTTGCCCAATAACAGTGGTTTTTAGTTTCAGCTCTAGATTCTTGCATCTCAGCAATTTCTTGATACTTTACTGCTGTGAATTCTCATAGATCGTGCAAAATGAGTTTCAGAATTGGTGCAGGGCCAGGGTCCACTACTTCACAGAGGTCTGGATGTGCTCCTCCAACGGTTTCTTTCTAAAGGGCTCTCCCACAGGAACAAGATCTCCTACTAACTTTTACTCTCTGTGGAGCAAGTCTTCCTTCCGGGTGCTGATGAGAAGCTCAAATTGTTCTGGTCTGTGAAGGGTCTTCCAGGTTGGTATCGGGGAAGACCTCTTGAGGTGTTGTGCTTTGATTGCTCTTGTGAACTTTTGCATTTTCATCCAACCATAACAGATCAGCTCATGAGCTTTTCTCCGTGCTCTTTGGTGTCTTGACTCTCACCTTGAGTAAGTAATCTTTGGTCTCACCTTTCATGGCCATGCCTCAACTCCATGGGGACGACTAGTGTGATCCTTTCACTTCGAAGCTTCAGTCTCCTGGCGAGCTGTGTGAGTGATGTAGTTGGTGTCTGATGCTAAGTCACAATGAGAGTTCCAATTTTCTGCCTTGCGTTAGTAGTTTACTTCGAGAAGCATAAGAATAACTGGTAATTCACGTGTGCTGAGGTCCCATTACCCCAGGAAGGCTTCCTCCAGTGCAGTGTGATTTTGCCATGGTGGTGATTGAAAAGATTCCTGAATTTTTTCTGCCAGTCCGGGGTGAGGGAGGCACAGTATTAATCCTCTCTTGCCTCCTCATGTGAATGGTTTGCCTCCTGGTGCTGGGTTTTTTCACTTTAACGTATTCTTTTCCTCTTAGCCCCCCTCCTTAAGGCAGAGGAAAGAAATGGTGCATCCGAGGGCCTTCCTCTTTTGCGGTCTCTGTTTCTGCAAAGGTAAGTGGTCCGTAAAATTCCTCAATCCTCTCCATGGACATCTGAGGCATACTTCTGCATGGCTCCATGGTTTTCGACAGCATTCAGCTTCTCACTAGGCTTTAGTTCTCTTGAACTGCTTACAAAAGAAAATCTTCTCACGGTGCTTTTCATCTCCACACACAACGGCATCCTCCCTTTCTCGTGGACCTTGTGGAAGCATACCGCTTCTCCGGGTACGTAGCTTTCTTTTCAGGGTTTTCACTTACACCCAAACTGGTCTAGTTTCTCAGTATGTTCATCTGTGGGTTCTTAAAAAATCTTAGAAGGCTGTCGAAGAAGTGATTGTCAGGTGTGACTCCATTTTCTAGGTTTGACCATGAATGTCAGCCAGTCCCTCTTCATGTTATCCGTGCCAGCTTGCTCTAGGGATGACTGGATTGACAAGGGGATTCTTTATGGCTCCACCTGCCTTTCGAGCTCCGTGCTGAGGTCATTCAGGGCCTTTTCCACAGCTTGAATCAGGTCCCCTCCCCCCCCCCCCCAATAAACATTCCTTGGTTGGTGTGACTTTAAAGGAGGGATTCCTCTCCCAGGTCCTCCAATTAATCTCCAAAGCAATTGTTGGCTTGTTTCCATACGGTTTTGGAGTACTCCAAACATGTCTTCAGGCACTGTTATAAATGATGACAGGCGCAGTGTCTATACATATTCTCTCGTCCCACACTGTCAAGAAGTTTGAAACTTATTCACCTTCCACTGAAACCAGTCGGCTCTCCCTGCTTTGTGCAGGCTCTCCCAGTCTTTTCCCTCCATCTCGTGGAAATTCCTCCCTAAGCCCAGTTGAATTTAGGTAGGGACCTGGTTTGGTTTTATTCTCACCACTGGTTGTGGGACTGCTATTGGTTTGAAGCCCTGTAGGTCTTATGTTCTCTTTCAGCAATTCTCTGTGCGAATGAGGAATTCTGGTTCTTTGGCCTCGAGGTTTACTGCCGAATATTCTTCAGATCTTTTACTCTGCCTTTCAGATCTGCAGTCTCATCGTGTTGTGGCGGACCCATTTTTCCCAGTCTGTCAGGCCTATTCAACTTGCCATTCATGGATTAGCTTCTCGCTTCTTTCCAGCTGTAGTTTCATAGCCGTCACTGTTAATAGCCGTTAGTGACGGGGGTTTCTTTGGCTCGTGTCACAGCTTTCTCCGCTTCTGGATTGCAAAGGTCTACCTCCCTCTTACCGTATCTTGGCCAGAGGTTGAATGGACTGCGTCTCGGATTTCCTCCAATTTCATGTCGCAATCTTCAATCGTCCTTTCAAGATCAGCATGCTGCGTCCTTGTCGAGACTGGGACATCTTTCATCTCCCTTAGTTCACGCTTCAGCCAGTTAGGGCCAGCCGCGTAGTCATCATTTGAATCACCGAAACTTCTAGCCAGGGGAACTGAGGCTTGCTGAAACTCCTCTTGTAGTTCATGCTTAATCATAACAATGCTCGCTGACTTTACGCAGGTATAGAGTTAGCTTGTCTGGTGAAAGAAGATTTGGCTAAGGTCCGCTCTTGCTTCAAGTTTCTTTTTTGTGTTTGCTTGACGTTTTCCCAAAAGTTTCCTTGTCAATGGGGTGTAGAGTTCACATGCAATTCTTTCCTTTGCGTCGGAACAGCTTGACTTCAAGCCTTGGATCCTCGTCCTCACTGCCACGCTGGTTATCAAACTGTCAAGTTCTGCGGTGATTTCTGAGCTGGACCACAGCTCCTGCCCAAACTGAACAACGGCTTTATCCTTGATGCAACGCAGAAGGACAACTCAAAACTGTTCACTTTATGATTTTTTATTGTCATAAAGGTGGAACAGAAATAGGTTGATAACCTCAAACACACAAACAAAAAACCGATGGATTAGAAATTACAAATAAATCTCAATTCCACTTTCTCAAAAGTAAGCATAAATTAATGTTACTGAATCCCTCGACCTTAACCAAACAATCATTTCATCATTTAGATTAACCTAGGATCATTGCAAGTTAATAATTAAATATCAATATCCTAATTAAACATTTAACAATAAACATGATTAAGGTAACGTTACTGTCCAAGTTCTTACGCATCACATAATGAAGTCTTACATTTAATTTAATTAATAATATTGTATTGTATGTTACAACCAAACAAAAAGGGCACTATAGCAAAGCATTGACTTCACAAACACATTCTGTCCTGTCCTACCAGTTGCGTTCTTTGGCTTTGGATGATTCAGGAAGCTGTGAGTCATTGGTATCTTCTTCTCAGGATATGAGTGAGAGCCAGTAAGCTTTTACCAAACATTTCGATGCCATGGCCATGCACTGCTTGTGGTATGCACACGTTAAGATGGTCCCAGAGCACTTCCTGGTGGTTGGTTTCAAACCAGCTCCGGTTAAATGGTGCCCCCTGCAGGTTGGGAGAGTGCTTTGAGCACCCTGGATGGATTCAGGCTTGAGTGATCGGTTATAGCTTGTAGTCAGGAATTTGACACAACAATTGGCTGTGGCAGTATTTCAGACACATCTTTAGTGGCTGTTGGCAGTTAGTATTCAGCACATCTTCAGGGCTGGTTGGCAGTATTTCAGCACATATTCAGGTGGTTGTGGCAGTATTTCAGCACATCTAAGTGGTTGTGGCCAGCATTTCAGCACATTCTTCAGGGGTGTGGCAGCTATTTCAGACACATCCTTCAGTGGTGTGGCTAGTATTTCAGCACATCTTCAGTGTTTATGGCAGGTATTTCAGCACATCTTCAGTTGGTGTGGCAGTCATTTCAGCACATATCAGTGGTGTGTGCAGTATATTTCAGCCACATCTTCCAGTGGTTGTGGCAGTATTTCAGCCACATTCTTCAGTGGTGTGGCAGTGTAGTATTCGCACATCTTCAGTGGTGCGTGGCAGTATTTCAGCACATCTTCAGTGTTATGGCTAGTATTTCAGCACATCTTCAGTCGGTGTGCCAGTATTTCAGCACATCTTCAGTGGTGTGCAGTATATATTTCCGACACATCCTCAGTAGGTCTGTGAAGTATTCCTTGCCACATCTTCAGTGGTTGTGGCAGTATTTCAGCCACATCTTCAGTGGTTGTGGCCGTATTTTCAGCACATCTTTAGTGGTTGTGGCAGTAGTATTTCAGCACATCTTCAGTGGTGTGGCAGTTATTTCAGCACATCTTCAGTGGTGGTTGGGCAGGATTCAGCACATGCTCAGTGGTGTGTGCAGGTATTCAGCACATCCTTCAGTGTTGTGGCAGTATGTTCAGCACATCTTCAGGTGTTGTGGCAGTATTTCGGCTACAGGGCAAAACGATGTCTTTAACCAATGCAAGTATTGTTGTTTAATGCAAAAAGTGCCTCAGAGTTGTGGCAATAACAAAATGTATTCAATCATTTGAAGAAGAAAACATCCCCTACTTACGATGATTGCCTTGGTGAAAAAAAGCCACCGGACAGCAGCAAAGACCCTCAGTCACAAGCCAGCCCACCTACGTTAAACAGGCTCTGATGGCCCGATGGCCAATTCAAAAAGTTATACGAGAAAACATCCCACACAAACATAGAAATCATAGAGAATATCATCTATCACAAATATGTGGTTCATATTTACAGAGTCAGCAAAGGCGGCTTCAAAAAAATGATAAACACTGGATGCACACCATATCACCAAATTCTGCTGAGGGAAGAATTATATAGTTTATAGGAATTCTACAGTCCTCAAAAAGCACTTCTCTCTTACTACTCTAGAAAAAACAACTGGGAAAACATAGAGCCAGCTTCATAGAGAGAAGGAAACAGAGAGAAGCCAGAGTAAAGAAAGCAGAGAGAAGAAGAGAGAAGCAGAGATAAGCAGAGAGAAACAGAAAAAAAGAAGCAGAGAGAGAAGCCGAGTAAAATAAGCCAGAGAGAAAGCAGAGAGAAAAAAGAGAGAAGCAGAGAGAAGCAGAGAGAAGCAGAGAGAAGCAGAGGAAGAGAGAGAAGCAGAGTTAAAGAAAGCAGAGAGAAGCAGAGGTAAAGAAGCAGAGAGAAGCAGAGAGAAGGCAGAGAGAAGCCAGAGTAAAGAAGAAGAGTAAAGAAGCAGAGAGAATCAGAGAGAGATCAGAGTAAAGAAGCAGAGAAGAAGCAGAGTAAAGAAGCAGTGAGAGGCAGAGGAGAAGGAGAGAGAAAGAAGAGTAGAAGAAGCAGGGGAGAAGCAGGTAAGAAGTCAAAGGAGAGGCAGAGTAAAAGAAGCAGAGAGAAGAGGAGGGAGAATAAGCAGAGAGAAGCAGAGTAAAGGGAAGGGAGAGAAGAAGCAGAGGGAGGAAGACAAGAGTAAAGAAGCAGAGAGAAGCAGAGAGAAGAAGGGAGAGAGAGAAGAGAGAGAGCGAGGGGAGGAGGGCAGAGAGAAGCAGGAAGAGCAGAGAGAAGCAGAGAGAAGCAGAGGTAGCGAAGGCAGGAGGCAGAATGCTAGTAGAAGAGTAAAGAAGCAGAAGAGGAAGGAGAGAGGGCAGAGGAGAAGGGAGCAGAGAGAGAAGTAGAGAGAGGAAGAAGAGGAGAGAAAGCCAGTGGAGAAGCAGAGAGAAAAGAAGGTAGAGCTGAGAAAGAGAAGCTAGAGAGAAGCAGAGGAAGAGATAAGAAGAAGCAGAGTAGAGAAGCAGAGGGGGGAAGGGCAGGTGCAAGCAAGCAGAAGCAGAGAGAAGGGGAGAGAGGCAGAGAGAAGAAGAGTAAAGAGAGCAGAGTAAGGAGAAAGCAGAGAGAAGAAAAGAGCAAGCTTGAGAGAAGCAGAGAGAAGCAAGGGCAGAGGAGTAAAGAAGAGAGAGGAGACAGAGAAAAAGAAGCAGAGAAGGGGAGAGGCGGAGAAGAGAGGAGCAGAGAGAAAAAAAGTAAAGAAAGGGAAAGCAGAGTTAGAAGAGAGAGAAGAAGTCAGGGAAAGCAGAGTGAAAGAAGCAGAGAGAAAAGGGGGGAGCAGAGGTAAAGGCAGGGGAGAGAGGCATGAAAAAGAAGGAGAGAGAAGCAGGAGAGAAGCAGGGGAGAGGAGTATGAGTGAAGAAGAGGAGAGGGGAGAGTAGAAAGGGCAAAGAGAGCAGGAGAGCCGAAGAGGGCAGAGAGAAGGCAGAGCTAGAAGAGAGAGAGAAGAGAGCAATTGAGGCAGAAGGAGGGCATTAAGCAGAAGGGAGTAAAGAAGGAGAGGAGAAGGGGGAGTAAAGAAGGTAGAAGAAGAGAGAGAAGCAGAGGATCGCCCCAGAAGAGGAGCAGAGTAAAGGAGCAGGAAGAGAAAGGAAGCAGAAGAAGCAGAGAGAAAGGCAAAGAAAAGGTGAGAGAAGAAGAGAGAAGCGAGAGAGGCAAGCAGAGAAGAAAAGAGAGGAGAGAGGCTTTTAGCAGAGAGAGGGAGAGGAGAGGCAGAGTAAAGGAAGAGCAGAAGAGAAGTGTAGAGAAAGAGAGGGCAGAAGAGAGAGGTACAGAGTCAGAGGGGGGAGAGGGAGAGAGAAGAGAGAGAGCAAGAGAAAGAGAAAGAGAGGTAGAGGAGAGGAAGAGCAGGAGAGGGCAGAGGAGAAGAAGAGAGAAGAGAGAGCAGGAGAGATAAGCAGAGAAGATGTGATCCCAGGAAAAGCCAGTAGAAGGTCAGGTGAGAGAAGGAGGAAGCCAGAGAAGAAGAAAGGAGGGGAGAATAGAGAGGCGGAGAGGCTGAGAGAAGCAGAGGAGCAGCAGAGAGGAGGGGAGAGAGGAGTGGGTAGGAAGGAGCAAGAAAGGAGAGTTTAGATGGACAGTGGGAGGAGGAAAGAGGCAGGTGGTAGAGACAGAGGAGGGGGAGGGGACGAGCTGAGAAGAAGAGGCAGATGGAGGCATGGAGAGGGGGAAGCCGAAGGATGAAAGGGGGGAACAAGAAGAAGAGAGAAGGAGAGAAGAGAGCATTGGGAGAGGTCAAGAAGGAAGAAGAAAGAGAGCAAGAGAGAGGGAGCAGAGGAAGGGAGGAAGGGGAGTAGACCCAGGGACGGAGTGAGGGAGAGAGAGGAGGGGAGGAAGGCAGGAGGAAGGAGACGTGAGGGAGCAAAGTAGAGGCACACTAGAAAGGCAGGGAAAGGAAGAAGCAGTGAGAACACTCAGAGGGGTAGGAGAGAAGAGGGGAAGAGAACCATCCCTAAGGAGAACTGGCAGCAAGGGCCCCCAGAGGGCCCCCCAGGAAGGGATAGGGGGAGCGCCAGGATGTAGGGGGCTGTGCTAAGAGATGAGCCAGGATAGTGCAGAGGGATGGCAGAGCAGTAGCAGATGGAGAGCTGAGGGACCAGATGCAAGGAGGCAGAGCAAGGAGAGAGAGGTGTACATGGTATGAGGGAGTGAGCAGGGTGAGAGATGGAGGGAGAAGAGAGGGGAGGTAGCTGTATGAGAGGAGCAGCTAGAGGGGAGAGGAGCCAGGTGGGAGCCAGGAGGTGAGGGAGTGGAACCTAGGGGGAGGACAGAGGGAGCGAGAAAGAGTATAGGGAGAGCTGAGAGAGGAGGCAGGAAGGCAGGAGGTGAGGGCTGAGGCAGCTATAGCAGACACAGAGGTAGGGTAGGCGACTCGTGAGAAGTGAAGAGTGGGAGCAGTGAGAGCAGGAGGTGGAGAGAGAGTAATAGAAGGGTAGGCAGAAGAGAGCAGAAGCTGGAGAGCAGAGCAGGGGGAGCCAGGGAGGCAGAAGAGAGTAGAGAGAAGCAGTGAGAGGGGTGCAGTGAGAGGAGAGGAGAGCGGAGGAGGGGCCAGGCCAGAGATAGAGCAGTAGCCCAGGAGAGAGCCACGAGGAGACCAGGGAGAGTTGCAGCAAGCTTTCCTTAGAGAGAAGAGAGAGTGAGGAGATGGGTGGGATGGCAGGGGCAGGAGGAGCATGACAGGGAGACGTAGCAAGGGAGGCAGAGGAATCGCCTAGAGGCAGGTCCGAGGCGGCAGGAAGAGAAGATGACAGGAGAGTGGAGAGGGAGCAGAGAGGCAGAGATCGGGCAGCAGAGAGCTGGAGAGTTTAGCCAGGTGGGCAGGGGAGACAGGGTGAGGAGGAGACAACCAGAGAGAGCCAGAGGGGCCAGGGGGTGCAGAATATGAGAAGGAGAGAGTTGGCGAGGAGGGAGAGGGACTGTCAGGAGCAAGGCAGAGTCAGAGAAGAAGCTGAGTGAAGGGAGGAGAGGAGGAGAGAGCCAGTGGGGAGAGCGCACTCAGAGGGGGGAGAGGCTACATTGAGCTGGGCTCACAGGGTGGAGCATGCGTGGCATCTGAGCTGAAGGAAGCAGGCAGAGGGAAGGGGTCCAGAGCAGGAGCCATCAACCAGAGGGAGCAGGAGAGGGTACAGGGGGGAGAGAGCAAGAGGGAGGGAGGCAGGAGGGCAGGAGGAAGGAGGTGAGGAGGAGGGGAGAGGAGAGAGAGGACCAGTGACATGCAGGGAGGGGAAGAGAGCAGAACGGAGAGAGGAGGGGAGGAGGAGAGGCAGGAGAGCAGGGAGGAGTAGGAGAGAGACCAGACGAGAGGGAGGAGAGAGCGGGTGAGGGGGGAGATAGGGAGGAGGAGGAGGAAGGAGATCAGAGCCAGGGAGGAGGAGAGGAGGAGAGAGAGGAGAGGATGGAGGGAGTATGAGATGAAGGAGGAGAGAGGGAAGACAGAGAGTAGAGCAGAGGGGCCAGAGATGCAGGAAGGGACCAGGAGAGGGAGAGGGGAACCAGAGGAGAGGCAGAGGAGGGGAGAAGGGGCAGGGGAGACATGGCGGAAGGAGGTAAGAGGGCGAGCTGAGGGAGGGAGGAGAGGAGGAGGGAAAAGAGAGGAGAGGCAAGAGGGGAGGAGAGGAGAGAGAGGGGAAGGGAGGAGAAGCTCGGGTAGAGGAGAGGAGGAGAGAGAGCATGGAGAGAGAGGAAGAGAGCCAGAGGGGAGAAGGAGAGAGAGAGGAGAGGAGGGGAGGAGCAGAGTGGGAAGGAGAGAGGGGAAGGCCAGAGGAGGGAGAGGAGAGGAGCCAGAGGGGCAGTGGAAGAGACAGAGGAGAGGGGAGAGAGAGGAGGGAGGAGGGCGGAGAAAAGGAGATCGAGAGGGAGGCAGAGAAGGGAGAGAGGGTAGAGGAGAGCAGCCAGAGAGGGAGGAGAGCGAGGCAGAGAGGAAGGAGCTCCAGGGGAGCAGAGGGGGGGAGAGAGGAGCAGGGAAGGAGAGCGAAAAGAATCCAGGGAGGAGAGGCACAGATGAAGGGGAGCAGGGTAAGAGAAGAGGGGAGAAAAAGAGAGGAGAGGGAGAGAGCAGCATGGAGGAGAGAGCTCAGCCAGGGGAGGAGGGGGCGAGAGGACGACAGGAGAGTGGAGGGAAGAGACAGGGGGCAGGGAGAGGGGGAGGAGAAGGGAGAGAAGAGAGACAGGGAAGAGAGCTAGAGAGGGAGCAGAGAGAAGGAGGAGAGGAGCAAAGGGCAGAGGAGTGCAGGTAGGGGAGGGAGAGTAGAGAGGGGCAGAGGAAGGAGGAAGAGGAAGGAGGGTGAGAAGCAGGGGAGAGCGAGAGAGCGAGAGCCATGAGAAGGAGAGCAGAGAGAGAGGAGGAGGATGAGCAGAAAGAGGGAAGAAGAGAGGAGGAGGCAGGCAGGAGCAGGCGAGAAGGGGGAGTAGAGGGAAAAGGAGAGAAGGCCAAGGCAAGGGGAAGAAGAAGAGGGAGGGAGAGGAGGGAGTAGAGAGGTGAGAGCAGAAGAGAGAGGAAAAGGGGGAGGGGAGAGGGAGGAGACAGAAGGAGAGGGAGCACAGGAGAGAGAAAGGGAGGGAGAGAGGAAGGGGGGAGGGGAGAAGTTATTGAGGGAGGGAGAAAGAGAGAGAGGGAGTAGACAATCCCAGAGCAGAAAGGGAGGAGCAGCAGAGAGGGAGGGAGAAGGGAGAAGGGTGGGAGCAGAGAGAGAGAAGCAGAGCAGAGGACAGGGGAGAAGGCAGGAAGGAGGCAGAGCCAAAGAGAGCAGGAGGGAGGGAGGAGGGAGGCCAGGAGGGGGAGGGAGGCGATAGAGGAGGAGCCAGAGGAGGGAGAGGAGCACAGAGAATGAGTAACAGGGAGGCAGAATTCCAGGAGAGGAGCCAGAGCAGGGGAGGGTGGAATGAGGGAGAGAGAGAAGAGGAGAGGAGGGAGCAAGGGAGAGGCCAGAAGGGAGTAGAGATGGGGGGTAGAGAGGAGGATTTAGAGAGAGAGAGGGAGAGGAGGGAGAGAGAAGTAGAGGGAGGAGAGGAGAGAGTGGCAGGAGGAGAGGAGGAGAGAGGGGCGTCAGGGGGAGGGGGGAGGGGAGGAGTCATGAGGAAGGCCAGGGGCAAGAGGAGGACAGGTGAGAGGAGAGGGAGTAAGAGGAGGGAGTCAGAGAGAGGGAGAAGGAGCAGGAGAGGGAGAGGAGAGAGAGGGAGCAGGAACAGGAGAAGAGGAGGGGGAGGCAGAGGGTTGGAGAGAGGGAGGCGGAGGAAGAGGGCCAGAGGGCAGGAGGAGGCAGAGAAGCAGATTTAAAAAAAAGGGCCCCCAAAAAGAGAAAAAAGAGAAAAGGGCAAGTAAAAAAGCAAGAGAACAAGTAAAAAAGCGAGAGAAGTGCAAAACCGCTTTGGATGGGGTGGGGAGTAAAGCGCGGGAAGCAGGGGTTTGCCCAACCCAAGTTTTTAATAGCCCTAAAATCCCATAGTAAAAACCCCCAAACCTCGTACATGGGGGCGGGGTTTTTAAACGCAAAAACGGGGAAAAAACATTTACACATAAAAATGATACGGAAAAAAAACACTACATAACCAAGAGGCAAGGGAAAAAATAACCCCCACATTCCCATAGAGAAAACCCAAGGAATTTATAAAAAAATAATCAACACTCAAACAGACCCCGGTGTACAAACAGACAAACGCAATCAAACAAGAACATAGAGCGGTGGCACCCAAATACCCCGGGGCCCGGGCAAACGCCGAGCCTCCCCGAACAAGGAGGAGGAGGGCCTGGGCCCCAAACCG
>JAGTTL010001541.1:0-13407 GCA_036851935.1 Coregonus suidteri | reverse complement strand
TAACAAAATGAAGGAAGGTCAGGGGAGTATCGATTGAGCCGGTCTTGGCGTGTATTGGGGGGTTGGAACAAAGGAACTATAGTGAGGTAGTTTGAGAGGGACTAGGGGTTCTACAGTGGAAATTGTAATAATAGACGTAACCCAAACAGCAATAGGCAAGGCATAATTGACCTGGGAGAGAGGCAATAAAGCAGTCACAGGTGTTATTAGAGAGAGCTAAGACACAACTGGAAAATAGCGATAACGTTTGGCTAAGACCAGGGATTGGCTGTTCAATAGGGCGATATGGGCGACGCTCCTGCAAACGGGAAAAGGAAGGGATTTTTTTCTAATCAATTATACCACGGCAACAGTATTTATCAGTGTTCACGTCTGATCTGCCAGCCACTAATGTCAAATCAGGCTAAAGTCGTGCTTCAATGGCCCCGCCCGTTTTGGGGCGATTTCAGTCAGGTTTGAAAATCGCCCAGAAGTCCTCTCATAGCCTGTCATGTAAAATCTATTTTTTTATTCAATTTCAAAGCTTTCAATACATTCTCTATGGTGTCTGTGGGCTTGCACTTACGCGCTTTCGTCATACGTGACGTAACCATGTAACGTAACTAAGACAATAGCGGCTAGCAGCGTCTCTGTTGCGCACCTGTAGTGGTGGCGTTATTTTATGTTTTTAATTTGTATACTTAGTTTACAAACATTCTGCCAAAACCATGGATTTTCCAGTGGTGTGGTTTTGGACTGATCTTGTTGATCGTGTCCATACACGCCTACGAACGGGACTAAATAATGAAGAAAAAAACGCTGCTGGCAGCGGAACCCGGCTCACCCTGTTCAGAGCGGACCGCGATCCTGGTAAGAGAGCGACTCTGTAACCCCCTACCAATTGAACTGCTTTCTGTGTCCTTGCGACCTTACTATCTTCCCCGTGAGTTCCCCAATTGTTTGTTACCGTTTTGTACTGTTTGATAATCACAAGTTTACTGGAGAACTGAGACAATAGAGACTTTGGACAGGGTGGATATGGTATAATTAAAGGCAGTTTATTCAGAGGTAAAGATATCTGGAATCGCGGTGCACGGACTCGTTCGGTCAAACTCTTAGGGAGAATCGAGAGCCCCGAAACATTGTGTGCAGACATTTTATACAATAAATATGTAGGTTGAATCTAGTAGTTCTGATCTTCTGATTGGTCCTGATGAGTTGGCGAGGTCCCCTCCACTGTTGCATTGCTCTGAGTCGGGTTCTCTGTCTTCAAATGTTCAGCCTAAAGAGAGGGGATTTTGTGTGTGGTGTGTGTGTGTGTGTTTAACAGTGATGAATGTGTGTGTGTGTGTGTGTGTGTGTGTGTGTTTATCAGTGATGATGTTTGTGTGGTGTTGTGTGTGTGTGTCCTCAGAGCAAGAACTCGTGAGTTGGAAGAACTGAGAGACCTATGGCGTGGGTGTTGTCCTTGGCCACCTGCTGACAAGGCTGACAAGATAGGACTCTTTTGTCCATTGTTATAGGATAGGAACAGCATTGATTGAAAACAAAAACGCCCAACACAAAATGGGTTCATGCACAAGATTTTAGTCCAGACCAAGCTATAAACATTATATATTTACTACAACAGTACATTCAACCAAAAGCTAATATAACAAAGGCATCATAGTTATTTATAATCTGTCACAGAAACTGGAATCCATCTCCCAGATCAGTCAATAAATGCTTCTGGTATTGACTTATATGCTGCCCCCTGTCTTCATGTTGTTGCTGGACATATATTTTTTAAAATGTGTGTAGGTCACCTAAAATCATCAGAAAATTGCCCCTCCTGAGAATTTTTCAGGAGCCGCCACTGGCTAAGACTAAAACAGAATAAACCAGGACAGGGTACCGTGTAAAGGAACAGTCCAGCAGGCATCAGATTTGCAGCTGAGTGATCATAAGGTCCACGTGAACAGCAATATGTGAGTCCGAGAGCAGTTCAAATTGGTGCTTCAGCACAGCTAGCAGGGAGCACAGTTGTAGTTTGCGTGTGCTAGCGGCCGGGGGCTGGCAGATGGATCTTCGTGGTCGTCGCAACGGGAAGCCTGTTGAAACCACATCAGACTATTTCGTCGGCAAAACCAGTCGTGTTGGATTGGATTGGCGGGGCTCAGTGTCAACACTAGGAGGTCCCGTCCGGTTGACAGAGAGGTAGATAGCCGGGAGAATGGGCCTGAGGCTAGCTCAAGGCTAACTGGTGCTTGCTATAGGGCAATGGTAATCAGCCAACAACAGGTTGCAGCTAGCTAGCTGGTTGTGTGAATGATCCGGCGCTAGGGTCCAGTGATTCCGGCAGAAAGTCCAATAAGCTCTGGGTCGATAGCACGCTGGGTCCGATAGCACGCTGTGCAGACTGGCCGACGAATTGTCCAGGCTAGAGCTAGAGCTGGCTGGTGGATAGTGTAGGCCACGGACATGGTGAAGACGCTAACGGTAACTAATAGCAGGTAGCCAATTCAGATTGCGGCTACACACACGTTTCAGCTTAAGGTTCTTGATGAAAGTTATAAAGAAATAATAGAATCCTTTCCACGTTGGGTGAGGCGGGTTTGCAGGAAAGTATATTTAGTTAAAGAATGAAAGTAAAAATTGAGAAATATATACAAAATAGACAAAAAAAACAAGAAACGGGATATTTACACAGACGATGAAATAAAAGCGACCGCACTGCTACGCCATCTTGGAACACAATCTACCTGCCAGTAACTTACTCAAGAGAATTCATCCATGCAAACAGAGATCATATTCCCACACCAGAGACTGCCAAGGCATGGTCTCATCTTGAGCACATTGCAGATGAAATTTGCTCCTCTGCAGAGCTGTGACAATCGGCCTACTAATTGCTACAACTGTCCTCAACTGCTCTCTGTACCAAGACAAGTGGTTGCTGGTGGAAGAAAATGAGCCCTTGCTCAGAGAACAGACTTGGGTTGGAGTGTAGTCGGCTATGGCAACCCATGTCTTGACTTTGGAGATGCCTTTGGAATAAGCCATCAAGTCATTGTGAAGCAAGTGACATCAGTTCTTCCAAATCTCCCAAACGAAGTGGCACTATGTCTGTAGAACACAGATCAAATAAGTAGTCCTTCCAACAGACGTCATCAAGGTGTTTGGAATCTGATTTTGTAGAAAGGGCTTCAGAAGATGAACACCTTTCTCAAGAGGATCTCCAGTTCATGTCAATTATGGAGAGTGGCATCAGACTCAAGGATGATGGGCACTATGAAAGAATGCCACTTCCCTTCATGAAAAGAAGACCAAACTTACCAGATAACAAGGTATGTGGCATCCACCGTCTCAGATGTCTGGAGAAGAAGTTAAAGGGAAATGAGCAGTACTGCAGAGACTATAAGACCTTTATGGATGAGACAATAGCTTGTGGAGACGCCGAGCTTGTCCTGAAGAGGATATATTTAGCAAGACCCCAGCGTGGTACATCCCCCACCATGGGGTGTATCATCCCCAAAAGCCCGGTAAGATCCGTGTCGTTTTTGACTGCTCTGTAAGGTTTTCAAGGGACAGCCTTGAATGACCATATCCTGACTGGCCCAGAGTTAACAAAACACCTTGGTGGGAGTTTTGGTCGGTTCAGAAAGGGTCGTGTGGCAGTTATGTGTGACATAGAACGTATGTTCCACCAGTTCCATGTTTAAGCCAGAGGACCAAGATTACCTCAGATTCTTGTGGTGGAAGGATGGAGATCTTAAAGCCCAGCCCTCCATCTATCGAATGAAGGTCCACTTGTTCGGTGCAGCTTCATCACCTGGATGTGCTAACTATGGCCTGAAGCACAACCTTGCCGCTCAAGGACAAGGACGCTTTAGAGAAGAAACCATCAGGTTCATCCAGAAGAACTTCTACGTCGATGATGGATTGGCAAGTGTAGAATCTGAAAACCAAGCAATCCAACTAGTGAAGGAAGCAAGAGAGCTTTGTCGCACAGGCAAACTTTGATTGCACAAGTTCATCTCCAACAGCAAAGCAAGTCTTAGCCACAATTCCTGAGGAAGAGTGTGCTAAAGCCGTCAAAGAACCTGACCATGATGTTGGGAGAACCACACATGGAAAGAGCACTAGGAGTACAGTGGTGTGTGACTTCTGATGAGATGCAGTTCAGCGTGGTTGTCAAAGAAAATCCACTTACCCGCAGAGGGGTCTTGTCCACAGTTGCCTCGGTGTACGACCCAACTTGGATTTGTGGCACCCGTCATCCTGTCGGAAAGCAGATCCTGCAGCAGATGTTGTCGTGACAAGCTCAGTTGGGATTGATCCTTTGCCTGATGACTTCGACCCCTGTGGGAGTCTTGGTTGCAAGATCTAAAAAACGTGGCTGATTGTGAGAATCCAAGATACTATCCAGACAGGTCCAGGACCTTCTTTGGCAAAAAGAGCTACCAACTGGAGTTGTCATGGTGGGACGAGATCGAGAGCAGTGACCCAGAGGTCAAGAAAGCTCAGGTCATGGACACTCAGGCAGAAGAAGCAAAAAACAATTTTAGATCGTCTACACAAGTTCCTCAGACTAGGGCAAGAATGGTGAAGGCTGTTGCCAGACTCAAAGCGCCGTGCTAAGGAAATCAAAGTCTCAAGCCAAAGTCCTGTGAGGCCTCGAACTTGGAGGAAAGGAAAGAGGCGGAGCTGACCATAATCAAGATGGTTCCAGGAAGCAACTCTCTCTCAAGAAAACTCAACGCCTTAGAACATCATAAGGAGACAAAAGGTCAAAGACAAAGCCAACCAGTTGCACAAACTATGTCCGTTCCTGGATGATCAAGGTGTAATCAGATAGTAGGAGGGCGCTTAGCTAATGCTGCCCTACATCCACATGTGAGGGCATCCAGCAGTACTTCTAGAGACAGTCATGTTTCTGCATTGCTCGTCAAGCACTATCACGAGAGAGTTGTACCAAAGATCGCAGAAATGTCAAAGGTCGGTGACATTGTTCTGTTACAAGATGCTGCCACACCACGAAACCAATGGAAGCTAGCAAAGAGTCATCGAGGTGTATCCTGGAAGTGGATGAAAGAGTGAGGAGACTCAAGTTACTCATCAGTGACTCCTTCTGGAGATGGAAGAGGAAAGCGTACAGCCAAACCGTTTACCCTGGAGAGACCCATTCAGAAAAACAGTTACATTGCTAGAAGCAGACTGATGGTTCTATCATACACTCACACACAGTTTATTAGTTGTTTATTAGGACAGAGTTTCATTTAATTTATTCATGCAGGTAGGTTTGTCTCCAAGTTTTAAGAAATCACTTGTGATTTGGTGGGAGTGTAACTGCCTCTGTCGGCCAGTTTATTTCATGTATTAGCACTTTAGTTTATTTCATGTATTTGCACTTTTTATTATTTAATTTCTTCTGAATTGTGACGTTTACAACAAGACGGAACTAATTATTGGTTCCGCCCTAGTGTGTCACCCGAGCGCCTTTGAAGCGACGCACTCGAGAAAACCTTTACCGCAAAAAAGGCGAATTATTTTTCCACTGTTATCGTGTTTAAGTGCATACTTACAAAGAAAGTATACAGAAGAAGATAAAGGACATTTAAAAGGATGTTTAGCACCTCTGTGTGATAAGCAGCAATGAGGTTTGTTGAACTATTTATTTTGCTATGAGGGTGTTTGTTTACGTGCGTCATTTTTTGGTGATAAAATATACCATAGTGTCTAGCTGTATGAGCTTGATTATAACGCAGATGTGGTTGAGACAGCATATGGCATTATTTTGTTAATGTATTTTTTTTTCTTTCTTTAAACCAGTTCTCACGGGTTGACCAGCATTAAAGCCCTGATTCAATCAAAGACCTCATGCTGTCACTGGAGGAGCTTACAATATTTATGCACAACAGTGTTCTATCCAAGCTGGGAGAGACACAACAAAATGTGGGGAATAAGTCAAGGGGTATGGAATCATTCTGAAGGCCACAGTAGCTATAGATAGTACACTGAATAATGAAACAATCCCTAGTAAGCTAATGTTTCCGAGGGCGTGCTGACAGTATTATTTGCATTAATAGACTGGTTTTACGCACACAAACAGCGTTTCTATCCAAGCTGGGAGAGAGCACGAGGGAGGTTCATGTCGATGCGGTTCAGGTTAGCAGCTACAGGACAGTTGTATATTATTTTAAAAAATCAATTGGAGCTGCATTAGTATGCATGGATAATTTATTTTAAAATCTGCAATGTTGAATGTACAGCTTTAATTTTATGAACAAGTAATGGCAATTATTGCCACCGGCCAGCGGTTCTAAAGAAATTGCAGCATTATGACACAGTTGTATAGATTTCGTGAAACATTAAGCCCCGTGTAGTTCAGTTGTTGTAGAGCATGGCGTTTGCAACGCAGGGTGTGGGTTCGATTCCCACGGGGGCCAGTATATATTTAAAAAAATGCACTCAGTAACTGTAAGTCGCTCTGGATAAGAGCGTCTGACTAAATTACTAAAATGTAAACATGAGAAAATGACGACCAAATAGAGGCCTACCAATAAACCTTTTATCCATTAGCTAAAGCAAGCTTTACATTCTCGTGCACCACAGGCAACACTATCATCGAATAATTAGGCATGAAGCCGCATAGACATGTCGCTATTTCAGCACGATGTACAGCGATCGGTTTGGTGAGTGGATATCGGCTGAAACATTCGATTTTCATTTAATATTAGGGAGAAGCCCAAAGTCCAACCTTGCGGGGTCCAGAGAAACTGAGTTAAATTAGGAAAATGAGTTACTAAAGCAGAAGGCTTCCCTCACGACTGGATGTATTATTTGAAGTTGGCCGAAACCGAATCCCAACGTTTCAGTTGAACGGAAGTGAAGGCGTTTTCCTGGCTCTTTTCTCTTGTGGACTTTACGCTCCGTGCAGAGTAGAACACCAGACAACATTGATTGAACAAAGGAGGAATGTTAAAAATGATATCGGACTGTAACTTTTGAAAATGAGCTAAGCAGACTACTGCTGTAATTATTATTGTATGTTGGCGGAAGTCCTATTTTTCATTCGAACGGAAGTGAAGGGGTAGTCACCTGTTCTCTATTCTACATTTTGTCTTATCATGTTGAAATATAAACGTCTCGCGTCCTCTACCTCCCTGATCTAAAGGTCCGTAGACTAGAGATAAACATCTAGTTAACTTCGCCTGAACTCTGCAATCGACAATAAACACACGTTTCTACAATGAATCAGGTGGAGTTTTGATTAATTTAATCCATTTTTATAAGGGTCTTTGTGGCCTACTTTCTGCTTTTACACCTGGCGCATTTAATGGTCCTTGACTTTTGGAAAATCATTTGTGTAGTTTAGCTGGTTACTCGTAGCCAGGCCCGGCGGCAGGATGAACTCAGCATGGGGGCATCAGAAATGACTAAGGGGGCCACACTATATTCGCTTGCTGAATAACACAGGATGGATAATAATCGATAGTACAATTACACACAATGTATTTGCAGCAACGCACGGCTGTCTTGCAGCAAGAATACAGGCTACTGCGCCGCCGCTTTACAAACATGGACAATTCATAAATAGCAAGTATTGACAACGCTACACAGTTACATGCACAATAACCCAACAATACCAAAACAGTGCTAATTACCATAATAACACACTTCCTCATGCCAATACAATGCATTTCCAATCGCGGAAAGCAAACAAAACAATAAGGCACTACCAATGACTTATCGGTACAATGCAGCTAGTTGGGAGCTTGCCAGTTGGCTGTAGGCTACTCCACTAGCAGCTTACCAGTTGGCTGTAGGCTACTCCACTAGCAGCTTGCCAGTTTGGCTGTAGGCTACTCCACTAGCAGCTTGCCAGTTGGGCTGTAGGCTACTCCACTAGCAGCTACCAGTTGGCTTTAGGCTACTCCACTAGCAGCACTACCAGTGGCTGTAGGCTACTTCCACTAGCAGCTTGCCAGTTGGCTGTAGGCTAACTCTAGTTGGCTAGCCAGCTTGCCAGTTGGCTGTAGGCTACTCCCCACTAGCAGCTTGCCAGTTGGCTGTAGGCTACTCCACTAGCAGCTTTGCCAGTTGGCTGTAGCCTACTCTACTAGCCGCTTGCCAGTTGGCTGTAGGCTACTCCACTAGCAGCTTGCCAGTTGGCTGTAGGATACTCCATCTATAGCTTGGCTACAGTTGGATTGTAGGCTACTCCACTAGCAGCTTTCCAGTTGGCTGTAGGCTACTCCACTAGCAGCTTGCCAGTTGTCTTGTAGGCTACTCTACTAGCAGCTTGCCAGTTGGCTGTAGGCTACTCCACTAGCAGCTTGCTAAAAACTGTAAGCAAGCTAGCCTTTTTAGCTTCCCACAGATTTAGATGTGGCTTAGTGTTGTAGGTTACGGTCTTGTTGAAAGGTGAGTTCCTCTCCACAGTGTCTGGTTGTAAAGCAGACAGAAGCAGTCTTTCCTCTAGGATCTCCCGTTTCGTTTCATCCTGTAAAACTCCCCAGTCTTTGATGATGTCAAGCCTTTCCTTACCATGATGCAGCCATCACCATGCTTGAAAAGGAGGCAGTTACTCAGTGATGCTATGTTGGATTTGCCCCAAACTTAAGGCTTTTAGCATTTAGGCCCACAAAAGTGTATTCATTTGCCCTGTAATTTTTAGCAGTATATACTTTACTGCCTTGTTGCAAACAAGATGGGGATGTTCTGGAATATTTATATTCTCCTTTCACTCTGCATTTAGGTCATTATTGTGGATTATTGTGAATAGTCACATGTACAGGGTTGCAGGTTGTCACTGTGGTCTAAGGCACTGCATCGCCCTGCACTGCACTGCATCGTCCAGGGTAGGGGAGGGAATGGCCGGCAGGGATGTAGCTCAGTTGGTAGAGCATGGCGTTTGCAACGGCAGGGTTGTGGGGTTCGATTCCCATGGGGGGCCAGTATGAAAAACTAGTCACATGTACAGGTGTTGCAGGTCATATTTGTGAATAGTCACAATGTAAGCAGGATTAAAGGTGGTCATTATTGTGGATTATTTGCAAATAGTCAAATGTACAGGGTTGCAGGTAGTCATTATTGTGGATTATTGTGAATAGTCAAATGTGGTCACAGGTTTGCAGGTGGTCATTATTGGTGGTTTAATCACGAATAGTTACATGTGATAAGGGTTTACAGGTGGTCATTATCTCGATTTTTGGGAATAGTCACATGTACAGGTTTGCAGGTGGTCATTATTGTGAATTATCACACATGTACAGGGTTGCATGTTTGTCATTATTGTGGATTATTACGAATAGTCACATGTACAGGGTTGCATGTTTGTCATTATTGTGGATTATTACGAATAGTCACATGTACAGGGTTGCAGGTGGTCATTATTGGGGATTACTGTGAATAGTCAATGTGTACAGGGTTGCAGGTGGTCATTATTCTTGATTTTTGGGAATAGTCACATGTGCAGGGTGTCATTATTGTGGATTATTGTGAATTGTCACATGTACAGGGTTGCAGGTTTGTCATTATTGGGGATTACTGTGAATAGTCACATGTACTGGGTTGCAGGTGGTCATTGTCGATTATTGCGAATAGTCACATGTGCAGGGTTGCAGGTGGTCATTATTGTTGATTTTTGGGAATACATGTGCAGGGTGTCATTATTGTGGATTATTGTGAATTATCACATGTACAGGGTTGCATGTTTGTCACATGTACAGGGTTGCAGGTTTGTCATGATTGGGGATTACTGTGAATAGTCACATGTACTGGGTTGCATGTGGTCATTACTGGGGATTACTGTGAATAGTCACATGTACTGGGTTGGAGGTGGTCATTGTCGATTATTGCGAATAGTCACATGTACAGGGTTGCAAGTGGTCATTATTTGAGATAGTCACATGTGCAGGGTTGCAGTAGAAGGGGCTTATCATCTGGGAAGGCTAACAAACAGCATGATGCTGATGGAGACAGAGAAGAGTCTCTGTCAGAATCAGAAAGCACTCAAGAAACAACCAGCAGAGACTTACAGGAAGAAACCCACCGCTGCTTTGACCTAACATCTTCACTAGATGCTGCTCCTCTACTAATCTCACTGCAAACTCCCCTCCATGTCTCCGAACCACTACTTTGTTTCCTTTTCTCTCTCGCTCTCCTCCCACACTACTCACTCTGCCCCATACACAGATGGTAATGCGCCGCCGCAACCTTCGCTCTCTCTCTCTCCCACTACTCTCTCCTCTTCCATCCTATCATCTCTTCCCTCTGCCAATCCTTCTCCTCCAATCTCTCCTGATTTCTGCCTCCTCAACCCTCCTCTCCTCCCTTTCTGCATCCTTTGACTCTCTGTGTCCCTATCCTCCCGGCCGTCTCGGTCCTCCCCTCCCAGCTCCGGGCTTGATGACTCACTGCGAGCTCACAGAACAGAGCTCCGGGCAGCGGAGCGGAAATGGAAAGAAAACTAAACTCCCACTACCGACCTGGCATCTTTTCACTCCCTCCTCTCTACATTTTTCTTCATCTGTTTCTGCTGCTAAGGCACCTTCTACCACTCTAAATTCCAAGCATCTGCCTCTAACCCTAGGAAGCTCTTTGCCACATTTTCCTCCCTGAATCCTCCCCCCCCCCCCCCCCCCCCCCCCCTCTCCTCTCTCTCTGTGGATGACTTCGTCAACCACTTTGAAAAGAAGGTTGACGACATCCGATCCTCGTTTGTTAAGTCTAATGACACTGCTGGTCCTGCTCACACTGCCCTACCCTATGCTTTGACTTCTTTCTCCCCTCTCTCTCCAGATAAAATCCTGCGACTTGTGACTGCAGGCCGCCCCAACAACCTGCCCGCTTGACCCCCCATCCCCTCCTCCCTTCTCCAGACCATCTCCGGTGACCTTCTCCCCTACCTCACCTCGCTGATCAACTCATCCTTGACCGCTGGCCATGTCCCTTCCGTCTTCAAGAGAGCGAGAGTTGCTCCCCTTCTCAAAAAACCAAACACTCGACCCCACTGATGTCAACAAACTACAGACCAGTATCCCTTCTTTCTTTTCTTTCCAAAAACTATTGAGCGTGCCGTCTTTAGCCAACTCTCTGCTATCTCTCTCAGAATGACCTTCTTGATCCAAACCAATCAGGTTTCAGGACTGGTCATTCAACTGAGACTGCTCTTCTCTGTGTCACGGAGACTCTCCGCACTGCTAAAGCTAACTCTCTCTCCTCTGCTCCTTGTCCTTCTAGACCTGTCTGCTGCCTTTGATACTGTGAACCATCAGATCCTCCTCTCACCCTCTCCGAGCTGGGCATCTCCGGCGCGGCTCACTCCTGGATTGCGTCCTACCTGACCGGTCGCTCCTACCAAGTGGCGTGGCGAGAAGCTGTCTCCGCACCACGTGCTCTCACAACTGGTGTCCCCCAAGGCTCGTTCGTCTAGGCCCTCTCCTTTTCTCCCTATACACCAAGTCACTTGGCTCTGTCATATCCTCACATGGTCTCTCCTATCATTGCTACGCTGACGATACACAACTAATCTTCTCCTTTCCCCCTTCTGATAACCAGGTGGCGAATCGCATCTCTGCATGTCTGGCAGACATATCAGTATGGATGACGGATCACCACCTCAAGCTGAACCCTGGCAAGACGGAGCTGCTCTTCCTCCCGGGGAAGGACTGCCCGTTCCATGATCTCGCCATCACGGTTGACAACTCCGCTGTGTCCTCCTCCCAGAGTGCGAAGAGCCTAGGCGTGACCCTGGAAACACACCCTGTCGTTCTCCGCCAACATCAAGGCGGTGACCCGCTCCTGCAGGTTCATGCTCTACAACATTCGGAGAGTACGACCCTGCCTTACACAGGAAGCGGCACAGGTCCTAATCCAAGGCACTTGTCATCTCTCCGTCTGGACTACTGCAACTCGCTGTTGGCTGGCCTCCCTGCCTGTGCCATTAAACCCCTACAACTCATCCAGAATGCCGCAGCCCGTCTGGTGTTCAACCTTCCCAAGTTCTCTCACGTCACCCCCCTCCTCCGCACCACTCCACTGGCTTCCAGTTGAAGCTCGCATCCGCTACAAGACCCATGGTGCTTGCCTATGGAGCAGTGAGGGGAACGGCACCTCTGTACCTTCAGGCTCTGATCAGTCCCTACACCCAAAACGAGGGCATTGCGCTCATCCACCTCTGGCTGCTGGCTCCCCTTCCTCTGCGGAAGCATAGTTCCCCGCTCAGCCCAGTCAAAACTGTTCGCTGCTCTGGCACCCCAATGGTGGAACAAGCTCCCTCACGACGCCAGGACAGCGGAGTCACTCACCACCTTCCGGAGGACATTTGAACCCCACCTCTTTAAGGGAATACCTGGGATAGGATAAAGGAATCCTTCTAACCCCCCCCCCCCCCCCCCCCCCCCCCCCCCAATTGTAAAGTGGTTATCCCACTGGCTATAGGTGAACGCACCATTTGTGAGTCGCTCTGGCTAAGAGCAATCTGCTAAATGACAGTTAATGTGCCCTTGAGCAAGGCACTTAACCCTAATTGCTCCTTGTAAGTCGCTCTGGATAAGAGCGTCTGCTAAATGACTAAAAGGTAAATGTAAATGTAAATGAAAGGGTCTTCATCCTCTTCAGAAAATCTTAAAAACACACCAAGAGAATACACAGGAGAGAAACCTTTGTGGTTGTGATCAGTGTGGGAAGAGATCACTCGGTCACGTGACACCTGGCTAGACACAAGATAATACACTCAGGAGAGAAGGCTTTTGGTTGTGATCAGTGTGGGAAGAGATTCACTCAGTCAGTGACACCTGGCTTTACACAAGAGAATACACACAGAGGGGGGGGGAGAAGCCTTTTTTTTGGGTTGTGTTCAGTGTGGGGAGGAGATTCACTCAGTCAGGAAGCTCTGGATGGACACAAGAGAATACACACAGGAGAGAAGCCTACCACTGCTCAGACTGTGGAATGAGCTTAACCACTTCAAAAGGACTTCTCGTACACAAGAGAATACACACTGGAGAGAAGCCTTTTGGTTGTGATCAGTGTGGGAAGAGATTCACTCGGTCAGAACACCTGGCTAGGACACAGAGAATACACACAGGAGAGAAGCCTTACCACTGCTCAGGACTTGTGGAATGAGCTTTAACCACTTCAGCGGACTCTAGTACACCAGAGAACACACACAGGAGAGAAGCCTTTTTGGTTGTGATCAGTGTGGGAAGAGATTCACTCGGTTCAGGAAACTCCTGGCTGGACACAATAGAATACACACAGGAGAGAAGCCTTTTTGATTGTGATCAGTGTGGGAAAGAAGATTCACTCTGGTCAGGAAACCGGTTGAACAAAGAGAAAACACCACAGTGGGTAACCTTTCCACCTTTGTTAGCCAATCCAGTGAATGGTAGACAGTGTACCCACACCGGAGAGAAGCCCTACAGGGTGAGTTTTTTCCACCCC
>JAGTTL010001540.1:5000-13412 GCA_036851935.1 Coregonus suidteri | reverse complement strand
TCTTCTCTGTCTTCTCTCTATGTCTCTGTCTCTCTCTCTCTCTCTCTCTCTCTCTCTCTCTCTCTCTCTCTCTCTCTCTCCTCTCGGTCTCTCTCTCTCTCTCTCCCCTCTCTCGCTCTCTACCCTCCCATTTACTGTAACCAACACCTCTCCACTACCCTCCCATTTACTGTAACCAACAGTAGGGAGTAGGGAGACGAGGGAAGGGGGGGGGAGCCGAACTGAGATGGCTTTCATACAGCCAAATCTGTCAGTCTCACTACCCTGCCAGATACTAGCACACACAGAAACACACACATCTGACTAAATGCCAAGAAACACAGATACACAGACACACACACACACACACAGACACACACACACACACACACACACACACACAGACACACACACACACACACACACACACACCACACACACACACACAGAACACACACACACACACACACACACACACACACACACACCACACACACACACACACACACAGACAGACAGACACACACACACACACACACACACACACACACAAAGACAGACAGACAGACACACACACACACACACACACACACACACACACACACACACAGACACACACACACACAGACACAGACACACAGACACACACACACCACACACCCACACACCACACCAGACACACAGACACAGACACACACACACACACACACACACAGACACACAGACACACACACACACACAGACACACAGACACAGTCAGGTCAGGTTTACATAGTCAGGTCAGGTCTACATAGTCAGGTCAGGTCTACATAGTCAGGTCAGGTATACATAGTCAGGTCAGGTCTACATAGTCAGGTCAGGTCTACATAGTCAGTCAGGTCTCCTACATAGTCAGGTCAGGTCTACATAGTCAGGTCAGGTCTACATAGTCAGGTCAGGTCTCCTACATAGTCAGGTCAGGTCTCCTACATAGTCAGGTCAGGTCTACATAGTCAGGTCAGGTCTCCTACATAGTCAGGTCAGGTCTACATAGTCAGGTCAGGTCTCCTACATAGTCAGGTCAGGTCTCCTACATAGTCAGGTCAGTCTACTATTCAGGTCAGGTCTACATAGTCAGGTCAGGTCTACATAGTCAGGTCAGGTCTCCTACATAGTCATGTCAGGTCTCCTACATAGTCAGGTCAGGTCTACATAGTCAGGTCAGGTCCCTCCTACATAGTCAGGTCAGGTCTCCTACATAGTCAAGGTCAGGTCTCCTACATAGTCAGGTCAGGTCTACATAGTCAGGTCAGGTCTACATAGTCAGGTCAGGTCTCCTACATAGTCAGGTCAGGTCTCCTACATAGTCAGGTCAGGTCTCCTACATAGTCAGGTCAGGTCTCCTACATAGTCAGGTCAGGTCTACATAGTCAGTGTCAGGTCTCCATATTCAGGTCAAGGTCTACATAGTCAGGTCAGGTCTCCTACATAGTCAGGTCAGGTCTACATAGTCAGGTCAGGTCTCCTACTACATAGTCAGGTCAGGTCTACATAGTCAGGTCAGGTCTCCTACATAGTCAGGTCAGGTCTACATAGTCAGGTCAGGTCTCCTACATAGTCAGGTCAGGTCTCCTACATAGTCAGGTCAGGTCTCTTACATAGTCAGGACAGGTCTACATAGTCAGGTCAGGTCTCCTACATAGTCAGGTCAGGTCTCCTACATAGTCAGGTCAGGTCTACATAATCAGGTCAGGTCTACATAGTCAGGTCAGGTCTACATAGTCAGGTCTCCTACATAGTCAGGTCAGGTCTACATAGTCAGGTCAGGTCTACATAGTCAGGTCAGGTCTCCTACATAGTCAGGTCAGGTCTCCTACATAGTCAGGTCAGGTCTCCATAGTCAGGTCAGGTCTCCTACATAGTCAGGTCAGGTCTACATAGTCAGGTCAGGTCTACATAGTCAGGTCAGGTCTCCATAGTCAGGTCAGGTCTCCATAGTCAGTCAGGTCCTACATAGTCAGGTCAGGTCTCCATAGTCAGGTCAGGTCTCCTACAATAGTCAGGTCAGGTCTCCTACATAGTCAGGTCAGGTCTCCTACATAGTCAGGTCAGGTCTACATAGTCAGTTCAGGTCTCCTACATAGTCAGGTCAGGTCTCCTACATAGTCAGGTCAGGTCTCCTACATATCCAGGTCAGGTCTACATAGTCAGGTCAGGTCTCCATAGTCAGGTCAGGTCTCCATAGTCAGGTCAGGTCTCCTACATAGTCAGGTCAGGTCTCCTACATAGTCAGGTCAGGTCTCCTACATAGTCAAGTCAGGTCTCCATATTCAGGTCAGGTCTCCATAGTCAGGTCAGGTCTCCATAGTCAGGTCAGGTCTCCTACATAGTCCGGTCAGGTTTACATAGTCAGGTCAGGTCAACTACATAGTCAGGTCAGGTCTACATAGTCAGGTCAGGTCTCCTACATAGTCAGGTCAGGTCTACATAGTCAGGTCAGGTCTCCTACATAGTCAGGTCAGGTCTACATAGTCAGGTCAGGTCTACATAATCAGGTCAGGTCTACATAGTCAGGTCAGGTCTACATAGTCAGGTCTCCTACATAGTCAGGTCAGGTCTACATAGTCCAGTCAGGTCTACATAGTCAGGGCCAGGTCTACCTACATAGTCAGGTCAGGTCTACATAGTCAGGTCAGGTCTACATAGTCAGGGTCAGGTCTCCTACATAGTCAGGTCAGGTCTCCTACATAGTCAGGTCAGGTCTACATAGTCAGGTCAGGTCTCCTACATAGTCAGGTCAGGTCTCCTACATAGTCAGGTCAGGTCTACATAGTCAGTCAGGTCTCCTACATAGTCAGGTCAGGTCTCCTACATAGTCAGGTCAGGTCTACATAGTCAGGTCAGGTCTACATAGTCAGGTCAGGTCTCCTACATAGTCAGGTCAGGTCTCCATAGTCAGGTCAGGTCTCCTACATAGTCAGTCAGGTCTTACATAGTCAGGTCAGGTCTCCATAGTCAGGTCAGGTCTACATAGTCAGGTCAGGTCTCCTACATATCCAGGTCAGGTCTACATAGTCAGGTCAGGTCTCCATAGTCAGGTCAGGTCTCCATAGTCAGGTCAGGTCTCCTACATAGTCAGGTCAGTCTCCATAGTCAGGTCAGGTCTCCTACATTAGTCAGGTCAGGTCTCCTACATAGTCAGGTCAGGTCTACATAAGTCAGGTCAGGTCTCCTACATATCCAGGTCAGGTCTACATAGTCAGGTCAGGTCTCCATAGTCAGGTCAGGTCTCCTACATAGTCAGGTCAGGTCTCCATAGTCAGGTCAGGTCTCCATAGTCAGGTCAGGTCTCCTACATAGTCAGGTCAGGTCTCCTACATAGTCAGGTCAGGTCTACATAGCCAGGTCAGGTCTACATAGTCAGGTCAGGTCTCCTACATAGTCAAGTCAGGTCTACATAGTCAGGTCAGGTCTCCTACATAGTCAGGTCAGGTCTACATAGTCAGGTCAGGTCTCCTACATAGTCCGGTCAGGTCTCCTACATAGTCAGGTCAGGTCTACATAGTCAGGTCAGGTCTCCTACATAGTAAGGTCAGGTCTCCATAGTCAGGTCAGGTCTACATAGTCAGGTCAGGTCTCCTACATAGTCAGGTCAGGTCTCCATAGTCAGGTCAGGTCTACATAGTCAGGTCAGGTCTCCTACATAGTCAGGTCAGGTCTCCATAGTCAGGTCAGGTCTCCATAGTCAGGTCAGGTCTCCTACATAGTCAGGTCAGGTCTACGTAGTCAGGTCAGGTCTCCATAGTCAGGTCAGGTCTCCTACATAGTCAGGTCAGGTCTCCATAGTCAGGTCAGGTCTCCATAGTCAGATCAGGTCTCCTACATAGTCAGGTCAGGTCTACATTGTCAGGTCAGGTCTACATAGTCAGGTCAGGTCTCCATAGTCAGGTCAGGTCTCCTACATAGTCAGGTCAGGTCTACATAGTCAGGTCAGGTCTCCATAGTCAGGTCAGGTCTTCATAGTCAGGTCAGGTCTCCTACATAATCAGGTCAGGTCTCCATAGTCAGGTCAGGTCTCCTACATAGTCAGGTCAGGTCTCCATAGTCAGGTCAGGTCTTCATAGTCAGGTCAGGTCTCCTACATAGTCAGGTCAGGTCTCCATAGTCAGGTCAGGTCTCCATAGTCAGGTCAGGTCTCCTACATAGTCAGGTCAGGTCTACATAGTCAGGTCAGGTCTACATAGTCAGGTCAGGTCTCCATAGTCAGGTCAGGTCTACATAGTCAGGTCAGGTCTACATAGTCGGTCAGGTCTCCTACATAGTCAGGTCAGGTCTCCTACATAGTCAGGTCAGGTCTACATAGTCAGGTCAGGTCTCCATAGTCAGGTCAGGTCTACATAGTCAGGTCAGGTCTACATAGCCAGGTCAGGTCTCCTACATAGTCAGGTCAGGTCTACATAGTCAGGTCAGGTGTCCTACATAGTCAGGTCAGGTCTACATAGTCAGGTCAGGTCTACATAGTCAGGTCAGGTGTCCTACATAGTCAGGTCAGGTCTACATAGTCAGGTCAGGTCTCCATAGTCAGGTCAGGTCTCCATAGTCAGGTCAGGTCTCCTACATAGTCAGGTCAGGTCTCCTACATAGTCAGGTCAGGTCTCCTACATAGTCAGGTCAGGTCTACATAGTCAGGTCAGGTCTCCATAGTCAGGTCAGGTCTCCATAGTCAGGTCAGGTCTCCTACATAGTCAGGTCAGGTCTACATAGTCAGGTCAGGTCTCCATAGTCAGGTCAGGTCTACATAGTCAGGTCAGGTCTCCTACATAGTCAGGTCAGGTCTCCTACATAGTCAGGTCAGGTCTCCATAGTCAGGTCAGGTCTACATAGTCAGGTCAGGTCTACATAGTCAGGTCAGGTCTCCTACATAGTCAGGTCAGGTCTCCTACATAGTCAGGTCAGGTCTCCATAGTCAGGTCAGGTCTACATAGTCAGGTCAGGTCTACATAGTCAGGTCAGGTCTCCTACATAGTCAGGTCAGGTCTCCATAGTCAGGTCAGGTCTACATAGTCAGGTCAGGTCTACATAGTCAGGTCAGGTCTCCTACATAGTCAGGTCAGGTCTACATAGTCAGGTCAGGTCTACATAGTCAGGTCAGGTCTACATAGTCAGGTCAGGTCTACATAGTCAGGTCAGGTCTACATAGTCAGGTCAGGTCTCCTACATAGTCAGGTCAGGTCTCCATAGTCAGGTCAGGTCTCCATAGTCAGGTCAGGTCTCCTACATAGTCAGGTCAGGTCTCCATAGTCAGGTCAGGTCTACATAGTCAGGTCAGGTCTACATAGTCAGGTCAGGTCTCCTACATAGTCAGGTCAGGTCTCCATAGTCAGGTCAGGTCTACATAGTCAGGTCAGGTCTCCATAGTCAGGTCAGGTCTACATAGTCAGGTCAGGTCTACATAGCCTGGTCAGGTCTCCTACATAGTCAGGTCAGGTCTCCATAGTCAGGTCAGGTCTCCATAGTCAGGTCAGGTCTCCATAGTCAGGTCAGGTCTCCATAGTCAGGTCAGGTCTCCTACATAGTCAGGTCAGGTCTCCATAGTCAGGTCAGGTCTACATAGTCAGGTCAGGTCTACATAGTCAGGTCAGGTCTCCATAGTCAGGTCAGGTCTCCATAGTCAGGTCAGGTCTACATAGTCAGGTCAGGTCTCCATAGTCAGGTCAGGTCTCCATAGTCAGGTCAGGTCTCCTACATAGTCAGGTCAGGTCTCCATAGTCAGGTCAGGTCTACATAGTCAGGTCAGGTCTCCATAGTCAGGTCAGGTCTACATAGTCAGGTCAGGTCTCCATAGTCAGGTCAGGTCTCCATAGTCAGGTCAGGTCTACATAGTCAGGTCAGGTCTACATAGTCAGGTCAGGTCTCCATAGTCAGGTCAGGTCTCCATAGTCAGGTCAGGTCTCCATAGTCAGGTCAGGTCTCCTACATAGTCAGGTCAGGTCTCCATAGTCAGGTCAGGTCTACATAGTCAGGTCAGGTCTCCATAGTCAGGTCAGGTCTACATTGTCAGGTCAGGTCTCCTACATAGTCAGGTCAGGTCTACATAGTCAGGTCAGGTCTACATAGTCAGGTCAGGTCTACATAGTCAGGTCAGGTCTACATAGTCAGGTCAGGTCTACATAGTCAGGTCAGGTCTACATAGTCAGGTCAGGTCTCCTACATAGTCAGGTCAGGTCTCCATAGTCAGGTCAGGTCTACATAGTCAGGTCAGGTCTCCTACATAGTCAGGTCAGGTCTCCATAGTCAGGTCAGGTCTACATAGTCAGGTCAGGTCTCCATAGTCAGGTCAGGTCTACATTGTCAGGTCAGGTCTCCTACATAGTCAGGTCAGGTCTACATAGTCAGGTCAGGTCTACATAGTCAGGTCAGGTCTACATAGTCAGGTCAGGTCTACATAGTCAGGTCAGGTCTACATAGTCAGGTCAGGTCTCCATAGTCAGGTCAGGTCTCCATAGTCAGGTCAGGTCTACATAGTCAGGTCAGGTCTCCATAGTCAGGTCAGGTCTCCATAGTCAGGTCAGGTCTCCAGGCCATTTTGTCTTTCTCTGTATGAAGTAAAAAACAGGTTTTTAGATATTTTTTCTAATTCATAAAAACAAAAAAAACAGTAAAATCACATTTTTGTACCAGTAGGACTAATAACACCAATGATGTGTCCACCAATGAGATGTTAGGTACCATGCATTCGGAAAGTATTCAGACCTCTTGACTTTCTCCACATTTTGTTATGTTACAGACATTTTCTAAAATTGATTAAATTGGTTTTTTCCCTCCTCAATCCACACACAATACCCCATAATGACTAAGCAAAAACATGTTTTTAGAAATTTTAACAACTGTATTAAAAATAGAAAAAACGGATATAACACATTTACATAAGAATTCAAACCCTTTACTCAGTACTTTGTTGAAGCACCTTTGGCAGCGTTTACAGCCTTGAGTCTTCTTTGGTATGACGCTAAAAGCTTGGCACACCTGTATTTGGGGAGTTTATCCCATTCTTCTCTGCAGATCCTCTCAAGCTCTGTCAGGCTGTATGAGGAGCGTCGCTGCACAGCTATTTTCAGGTCTCTCCAGAGATGTTCGATTGGGTTCGAGTCCGGGCTCTGGCTGGGCCACTCAAGGACATTCAGAGACTTGTTCCCGAAGCCACTCCTGCGTTGTTTTGGCTGTGTGCTTAGGGTCATTATCCTGTTGGAAGGTGAACCTTAGCCCCAGTTTGAGGTCCTGAGCGCTCTGGAGCAGGTTTTCATCAAGGATCTCTTTGTACTTTGCTCCGTTCATCTTTCCCGCAATCATGACTAGTCTCCCAGTCCCATGCCACTAAAAACATCCCCACAGCATGATGCTGCCACCACCATGCTTCACCGTAGGGATGGTGCCAGGTTTCCTCCAGACGTGAATACTTGGCATTCAGGCCAAAGAGTTCAATCTAGGTTTCATCAGACCAGAATATCTTGTTTCTCATGGTCTGAGAGTCTTTAGGTGCCTTTTGGCAAACTCCAAGCGGGCTGTCATGTGCCTTTTACTGAGGAGTGGCTTCCGCCTGGCCACTCTACCATAAAGGCCTGATTGGTGGAGTGCTGCAAAGTTGGTTGTCCTTCTGGAAGGTTCTTCCATCTCCATAGAGGAACTCTAGAGCTATGTCAGAGTGACCATCAGGTTCTTGGTCACCTCCCTGACCAAGGCCCTTCTCCCCCGATTGCTCAGTTTAGCCGGGCGGCCAGCTCTAGGAAGAGTCTTGGTGGTTCCAAACTTCTTCCATTATAGAATGATGGAGGCCACTGTGTTCTTGGGGACCTTCAATGCTGCAGAAAATGTTTTTGGTACCCTTCCCCAGAGCTGTGCCTCGACACAATCCTGTCTAAGAGCTCTACGGACAATTCCTTCGGCCTCATGGCTTGGTCTTTGCTCTGACATGCAATGTGAACTGTGGGACCTCATATAGACAGGTGTGTGCCCTTCCAAATCATGTCCAATCAATTAAATTTACAACAGGTGGACTCCAATCAAGTTGTAGAAACATCTCAAGGATGATCAACGGAAACAGGATGCACCTGAACTCAATTTCGAGTTTTTTATTTGTAATAAATTGGCAAACATTTCAAAAAACCTGTTTTCGTTTTGTAATTATGGGGTATTGTGTGTAGATTGCTGAGGATTTATATTTACTTAATCCATTTTAGAATAAGGCTGTAACGTAACTAAATGTGGAAAACGTCTGAATACTTTCCAAAGGCACTGTATATCTCTCTATCTCTATCTCTCTCTCTCTCTATCTCTCTTGCTCTCTCTCTCTCTTGCTCTCTCTCTCTCTCTCTCTCTCGCTCTCTCTCTCACAGAGTAGAGAAGAGCATATCAAAATACTTGTCTTATTCCAGGTGCTCCTATAAAAGGTGTAAT
>JAGTTL010001540.1:0-2500 GCA_036851935.1 Coregonus suidteri | reverse complement strand
CTTCCAACCCGGCTCCATTTCATTCCTTTAGCAGGGCCAGGAAGCAACACTTTGATGTATCGGTTGTATACCAAGAATCATCATAAATCTTCCTGGAAAAAGGGAGACATTTGCAATCGCTGAGAAATATTAGATGGTTGATTTAAAATCCATAAAGACGTTTTTTCACCATCTGCTTGTGCTCTCAGATCTGGGTCATTTTTTTTTTTTTACAGGACAAATCTGAGGGGGCACGTGCCCCCCCGTGCCTCCTATGGGCATGACACCTCTGTTCCCTAGTACACTACTTTGACCAGGGCCCTGTGGAAAGACAGGACCAAGTGCTTCAGTGTATTTGATCTCTGATCCAGGAAAGAAACACGTGTGTCTATCCAGAGCCAGGAGTGAAAAGGTACAATGGACTGGAATGTGTGGCTTTACCTCAAGGCTGTTCTATTCAGACATTTCAATTATATTTCCTGGTGAAAAATGTTGAAGTGAATAGAATAGTGAGTCAAGTGTGAAAGCCATGGTTGTGAATCCAATGTCACTCTATTACCCATGAGCCTTGGTCAGAAGTAGCGTTCTAGAGGGGACAGGGAGCCACTCCACGTCTTCTTCTGATCTCATTCACTTCCATCCAGAGCTATGAAGTCTGCGTCTTGTGTCCCAAATGACACCATATTCCCTATGTAGATAGACTGCACTGCTGTTGACCAGGGCTCATAGGGCTCGTAGGGCTCTGTCAAAAGAAGTGCACTACATTAGGAAAAGGAAAAGGGTCTCCCTCCTCCTCTACCTTAACCGTCCAGCTCCCCAACCTTCCAATCTCAGGGTGGACACTCTAACCACAAGGCCAATTAGATGGTCGCACAACTTGAGTAAGAACACAGAGATGCCTGGATGATGCCTGGTGATGCCTGGTGATGCCTGGAGATGCCTGGTGATGCCTGGTGATGCCTGGTGATGCCTGGTGATGCCTGGTGATGCCTGGTGATGCCTGGTGATGCCTGGTGATGCCTGGTGATGCCTGGTGATGCCTGGAGATGCCTGGTGATGCCTGGTGATGCCTGGTGATGCCTGGTGATGCCTGGTGATGCCTGGTGATGCCTGGGATGAAGCCTGGTGATGCCTGGTGATGCCTGGTGATGCCTGGAGATGCCTGGTGATGCCTGGTGATGCCTGGTGATGCCTGGAGATGCCTGGTAGTGCCTGGTGATGCCTGGAGATGCCTGGTGATGCCTGGAGATGCCTGGTGATGCCTGGTGATGCCTGGTAAGGCCTTGTGATGCCTGGTGATGCCTGGGGAAGCCTGGTGATGCCTGGTGATGCCTGGTGAGGCATGGTGATGCCTGGTGATGATGATGACGATGATGATGATGCTGATGTTAAAAGTAGAGGCTCTGGTTAAAAGCACAACATCTGCCTGGCTACCAAAACTCCTTGCTCCGGCCAACGCTAGGCCACGCCCACGGACGTTAGATTCTTCTCCTCAAGGAGTCTGGATATGAGTACCTCCCTGACCCTTCACCTAATGCCAACACATTTGGCCCATCTGATTGGTCCAGAAAACAATGGTTTGGGCCAGAGCCAGAACACAGGTGGGTAAAGCGGTGGTTTGAAAATTCCTCATTGGCTTTGATACTCTGATTGGTTTAGAGACGATCCAATCGCTGATTATTTTGTTTTGTACAACGCCCCTCGTGCCCCTCGTCACCACGACAACTTGGACAACTCTCAGACTGAAGTATGTAGCGAACGACAGAGCAGCTGAGTCGTCATGCTATCGCTATAGCGATGTAGGGGATAGGGTTCCATTTGACACGCAACCTCTCAATAAGAAACTACCAGAAGGAGCTCAATGACCTTAACAATACGATGTGCTTTTTCTCATCTCTAGAAGTGGGTGAACAAATATAGCAGCAATATGAATCAAATGAAATAGATTCCTTGTTGACTGAAATACTGTTCACAAATTGGCTAATATTATATTATGTCTGGCTAATATTATCTGGCATAGCTATGTCAGTCGTTTCATTTCGGATGTTTTCAACTTCTCCAAGGTTTAATCATATTTGTCAGAATTGTTTTTCTCCAGCAAATTGTGCTCTCCAAACAGCTTCGTAATTAGACAACCCTGAAGAACTAAGGATTCTTCATCTCTAGCTACAGTTGAAGTCGGAAGTTTACATGCACTTAGGTTGGAGTCATTGAAACTCGTTTTTCAACCACTCCACAAGTAATTTCCCAACAATTGTTTACAGACAGATTATTTCACTTATAATTCACTGTATCACAATTCCAGTGGGTCAGAAGTTTACATACACTAAGTCTGACTGTGCCTGTAAACAGCTTGGAAAATTCCAGAAAAATGATGTCATGGCTTTAGAAGCTTCTGATAGGCTAATTGACATCATTTGAGTCAATTGGAGGTGTACCTGTGGATGTAACACAATGCCTATTTGCTTGACATCATGGGAAAATCAAAAAGAAATCAGCCAAGACCTCAAAATAACATTTG
>JAGTTL010001539.1:2500-13413 GCA_036851935.1 Coregonus suidteri | reverse complement strand
CACCCCCATTCACATCGACGGGGCTGTTGTGGAGCGGGTCGAGAGTTTCAAGTTCCTTGGTGTCCACACCAACAAATTATCATGGTCCAAACACACGAAGACAGTCGTGAAGAGGGCATGACAACACCTTTTCCCCTCAGGAGACTGGAAAGCTTTGGCATGGGTCCCCAGATCCTCAAAACGTTCTACAGCTGCACCATTGAGAGCATCCTGACCGGTTGCATCTCTGCCTGGTATGGAACCTGCTCGGCATCCGACCGTAATGCACTACAGAGGGTAATGCATATGGCCCAGGACATCACTGGGGCCAAGCTTCCTGCCATCCAGGATCCTACATACTAGGCGGTGTCAGAGGATGGGCCAAAAAATTGTCAAGGACTTCAGTCACCCAAATCATAGACTGTTCTCTCTGCTACTGCACGGCAAGCGTTACCGGAGCACTAAGTCTAGGTCCAAAAGGCTCCTTAACAGCTTCTACTCCCAAGCCACAAGACTACTGAACAATTAATCAAATGGCCACCCGGACTATTTACATTCATATTTTCTTAACTATTTCTTGAACGGCATTGTTGGTTAAGGGCTTGTAAGTAAGCATTTCACAGTAAGGTCTACACCTGTGGTATTCGGCGCATGTGACAAATAACATTAAATTTGATTTGATTTTGATTTCACATGATTAATGCATACAATAGCTGTAGGATCAGCAGAGGCATTCAGGGCAGTTAGAGGGACATAAATTAGGTTCCTTACATTGTTTCTTCCAACGCCCCTGGGATAATCTATATTTGCTGAAGCATTATGACAACTAAGCGACACAATAGTAGCGATTAACTGAGCTGGGCTTGGGTCATTGATAATTAATTGTCTCAACGCTGCCTAATAATGCTGTGAAAGGATCCAGGAACCCAAATTATTTGGGTGGATCCCATCCTCCTTATAAAACTAGCTTTGTTTCCAGAAGGTATCAAAATTGTCAATAAATGTTACACCCACAGAGCTGCAATAGTCTCATAGCCAGTTATGGAGGGCTAAAAGTCTGCTGAAACGTTCAATTCCAAGATTTAGGGAGGGCACAGGGCCAGATTTTATTGTGCGTTTGTTGGTGTCAAGCAGAGACCCAATCAGTTCTTTAAAATCCATCTTCAGCTGTTCTGAGCTGCCCTTCATAATGTAATTAAATCCCATATGAACTATGAAAGACTACATTTCCTGTTGCTGGTTTAAAATGTTTGGGAGCAGCTTATTGATGTCCTGTACTCGTGCTCTTGGATAACACAACGTTTTTGCTCCAGGGACTGAGACATTTCTCACCATTGAACTGCCCAATACAACGGCTGGAGAAGGGGATGGAGAAATCTGCCTATTCCGACCCCTCACACAATTAGTTGAGCCTTTCACAGCCCCAACGAGGAGGGCCCACGAGAAGGAGGATAGCGTACACCTGCTCCTCCTGGCGATAGGTCCAAAGTTCCCACAGCAGGCAGATCCAGAGAGAGGGAAAAGAGCCGAACTCGCCGACGAAGCCGCTGCTGGAGTCAGCGTAGATGGAGTCAGCACAGCCGTCGCAGACACAGGCAATTCCAGCTATGAAGGCACAGGTACAGTGGCTTGCGAAAGTATTCACCCCCCTTGGCATTTTTCCTATTTTGTTGCCTTACAGCCTGTAATTAAAATGGATTTTTGGGGGGGTTGTATCATTTGATTTACACAACATGCCTACCACTTTGAAGATGCATTACTATTCACCCCCCCCAAAGTCAATACTTTTAGAGCCACCTTTTGCAGCAATTACAGCTGCAAGTCTCTTGGGGTATGTCTCTATAAGCTTGGCACATCTAGCCACAGGGATTTTTGCCCATTCTTCAAGACAAAACTGCTCCAGCTACTTCAAGTTGGATGGGTTCCGCTAATGTACAGCAATCTTTAAGTCATACCACAGATTCTCAATAGGATTGAGGTCTGGGCTTTGACTAGGCCATTCCAAGACATGTAAATGTTTCCCCTTTAACCACTCGAGTGTTGCTTTAGCAGTATGCTTAGGGTCATTGACCTGCTGGAAGGTGAACCTCCGTCCCAGTCTCAAATCTATGGAAGACTGAAACAGGTTTCCCTCAAGAATTTTCCTGTATTAAGCGCCATCCATCATTCCTTCAATTCTGACCAGTTTCTCAGTCCCTGCCAATTAAAAACATCCCCACAGCATGATGCTGCCACCACCATTCTTCACTGTGGGGATGGTGTTCTCGGGGTGATGAGAGGTGTTGTGTTTGCGGCAGACATAGCGTTTTCTTTGATGGCCAAAAAGCTCAATTTTAGACTAATCTGACCAGAGTACCTTCTTCCATATGTTTGGGGAGTCTCCCACATGGCTTTTGGCGAACACCAAACGTGTTTGCTTATTTTATTTCTTTAAGCAATGGCTTTTTTTCTGGCCACTCTTCTGTAAAGCCCAGCTCTGTGGTGTGTACGGATTAAAGTGGCCCTATGGACAGATACTCCAATCTCCGCTGTGGAGCTTTGCAGCTCCTTCAGGGTTATCTTTGGTCTCTTTGTTGCCTCTCTGATTAATGCCCTCCTTGCCTGGTCCGTGAGTTTTGGTGAGTGGCCCTCTCTTGGCAGGTTTGTTGTGGTGCCATATTCTTTCCATTTTTTTATAATGGATTTAATGGTGCTCCGTGGGATGTTCAATGTTTCTGATATTTTTTTATGACCCAACCCTGATCTGTACTTCTCCACAACTTTGTCCCTTACCTGTTTGGAGAGCTCCTTGGTCTTCATGGTGCCACTTGCTTGGTGGTACCCCTTGCTTAGTGGTGTTGCATCTCTGGGGCCTTTCAGAACAGGTGTACATATACTGAGATCATGTGACAGATCATGTGACACTTAGATTGCACACAGGTGGACTTTATTTAACTAATTATGTGACTTCTGAAGGTAATTGGTTGCACCAGATCTTATTTAGGGGCTTCATAGCAAAGGGGGTGAATACATATGCACACACCACTTTTCCGTTATTTATTTTTTAGAATTTTTTGAAACAAGTTATTTTTTTCATTTCACTTCACCAATTTGGACTATTTTTATGGAGGACTAAAAGTGCCACAATTAAATAAATAAATACACCATTAAATAATTACTTAAATGTGTCATTAATTAATTAAAATTTGAATTAAATACATAAATGTGTTATTAAATGTGTCATTAATTAATTCAAATACCGATTCATTTTATGTAAAAATACATATGTAATAATTTCACTATTTACATTTACATTTCATGGTCCTGCGTTGGAGTGCTTCCTGAATTACTTAAAACTGTCAAACTGACCCATCAAAAGTTGGTAGGCGGAACCTAACGCCTGATTGGTTACCCTCTGCATCAAGCCAAGACAAATCAATTCCGGATAATGGATTGATGCAGAGCTACTGAACACATTCCAATACACTGGGTGGCGCTATTCACCTCTACGTTGGTTTAGTTACACGGTTAAACAGAACTTTCATTGCAACGGCTAAAAATCAAGAGAAGACTCGGTCCTGCTAGCCCCAATGTTGAGACGCTGTGTGAGGTGCAGGACAAAATGTCTAAAAGTTGCCCGGAGCTGCTGAGAGAAGCAGCGAATTTGATTGAGGAAGCTCTGAGCAGAAGTCCAACGGCTCCCGCGGCACCGGTGACTCCGGCAGCTCAGTCACAGCAGATACCGGCCGCTCAATCACGTACACCTGTCCAAGGTAAGCTAAGTAATTTCATGTTAGCCAGGTGTGCTACTATTTAATGATTCGGGACACACGTGTAGGTTAAATTAGATCGACTCGAACATGTATTTGCATGCGGTATTATGATGCTTCGTGCGTGACACGTTTATTGTTAATGGGGGGGGAAGCATAAACCTAGCTAGTTCGCTAATCGGCTAAATGGTGTTAGCTGGCTTGAGCATCCCAAGATAGAAGTAGAGGCTGTTTTAGCTGACTGGTGACCATTGAGCTGTTACGTTTTTCTGTGTTGCAGCGGAGGTAGCAAGGCTCTTTGCGCCATATAACATTGGAGCCAGAAGGAATATGACGAGACGACCAGCACAAGTCCAAGTTAGCCGAAGAAGCTACACACACACTGTCTGTTGTTTGGCTGACCACAATGCGGATAAAAATTCCAAGCGTACTGTTTAAAGCTGAACTTCTTACTTCAGGACTTGGAGAGCAAAAAAGTAACATTTTCAGGTCAGTGCGAAACTAGGCATTTACCAAAAGTAAAAAAAGTTTGTACTGTCTGTGGCTTGTTGAAATTATTTGCATTTCTTTTTATAGTGACTCAAACTTAATTGGTGTTCATAGTGTCAATAATAGTTATCACAGGCTTATTTGCTTAATTTAAGGTGAGGTGAGTTATGATTTTGTTTTGTTTTTTTCTCCAGGGAATGACCACGATCCCATGGTTATAACAAATAAACTGATGGAAGTGTTTCCGAAGCTCCAACAAGGGGGAGGCTTTGAATTTCTAAAACTTGTAGGATCTACTCGCAGTCGAAATCTTGCGTTGCTTCAGTGTCCCAGCACTGGATACACCCTTGCCTATCTAAAAGATCCATCGACGATGATTGGACAGGCTACAATCTACATACGTTCACTTCAACAGGATCTACCCTTAGATTGTGTACATACATTTACAGAGACTTAGTTTAATACATAATCAAAAACAAAGATTACTGGTGACTTTTAATCATTAATTAAAAGCCATTTGTTGTTGTTGTTAGGAGAGCTCACGTCCTGCCTCTGGTCCAGTCATCCCCTGCATCACTTGTCAGAAGGAAGTTCCCTTTTCAGAGATGAAGCTGCACAGATTGAGCTGCAATGGGTATGTACTTCTTAAAGCAATGCAAGGGTAGCATAATTTATTTTCTTTGGGAATATGTCTCTCTTATTGTTGTGCACACACAAATAAGCGAGTATGACCATCATTTCAATTGTGTTAACTTCAAGGACACCCATGCAGGAATCAGAAAGAGAACAAGAGGGAGGCCAAAGTGAAGAAAATGATAGTGAGACAGCCCTAGTCAGTGACAGTGTTCCAGTGAGGCCTGAAACATCAGCTGAGAGTGCAGTAGTACCGGCAGTGATTGTCAATGAGGAGTTGGATCGCAAAGAAACAGACAGTGGTTTGTGTCATCACAATAGTGTTGCTATAAGATTGTGTGTAACTGAAAAGTTAATAGAAAGATAACACCTGTAGGATATAATTAGATAAAATAATACAGTTACAGACAATTAATAACATGCAACTGGGTTTTTCTATTTTTCTAATATTTAGTTGTAGTTGTTTAGTAGTGCTGTTTTTTATGTCAACTCAGCGTTGTGACAGGTTCTGAAGATGTTGGGTCTCACGTTTTGTCAGTGAAATGAACAGAATTTTCCTCCTGTTCTGTAGAGTGAGAGGATATCTGTATATGCAGGTAACATGCCAACTCACAATATGTCTCTCTGTAATAGATAACTTTATTGTTGTTGTTTGTTTAGATGGAAGCTTATTAAGAACCCACTCAAGCTGCCAAAGTTTTCAAAGAGAATCTGCTAAGGGAACATGCAACTGGGGAAACCACTTAGAATGAAGATGGATGTAAGGGACTCTGAAGAGGACAGGGAACGGGAGCTTCTCTTATTATATAAACAGCAGCAAGAATGGGCATGTCCACTTCATTGTACTCTGGTTGGTAAGTAATATAACATTTATAATATAAATACATCAGTACAGTTTATACCACTCAAGTAGCTTATATGGAATTGTTAAATGGGAGAATGGAATGCACAAAATTATATAATTGATAAAAATGTTATATGTATGTATGTGAATATTGTGCACAATATACTCTTGTTATCTGGAATAATCAATATTAAGGATGCTATTCTAGAATTACAGCCAATAGAAGTTTTTCTCCCTTTCTTGTTAAATGTTACCAAATCCAGTTACCTGTATTAGGCCGCCACTTTTTTTCCAGTGTTATTATCAGTATTTTATTTCAGGTGATGTTGCTATCGGAGAGGGAGTGATGCGGTACTTTATGACAACAATCATATCCAAACTCCAGTTTGGATTCAGTCTAGATCTTGGTAAGTATCTTACTAATTTTTTGAAGGTTAATCCATCTATAAATTGCAGAAATGTCTGTCTGTAGCGCATGTCTCTCAGTTAGTCCGATGGATTTCAAACTTGACAGGTGTCTTGCTCTGGTCACGAGTAAGTGCAGTGCCAAGTTTGACGACGTTTGGATAAACGCAAAAGATAGCGTTACATATATAGGTAAAAGAAGCACACATTGGCTTTTGCCGCTCTTGCTGCTTGCCATTCTCACACTGCATGCAACGCTGACTGAGCACCTGTTTGTGTCGTGACTCACTCTACACCGCCTCTCTCTATGCGCGCGCACACACACACACGACGCGTACACGTACGTTCTGGTGGTTGATGAACGCGGATATGTGCTGTTTAGCGGAGGGCCGGTGGGCAATGTTTTGTGTCAGGTAAGTCTGTAGTAGGGTATACAGGGGAATTGAATTTGAAGTGGTTTGGGGTCCTTCTGTAAGTCATTTTGGAGTAGGCTACAATTTGGTTTAAGTGAATTCTACAAGCAGCAATACCACAGGCCAAGTAATCGCCACTAGTATGATGTAATATATCTATCTATCTATCTATCTATCTATCTATCTATCTATCTATCTATCTATCTATCTATCTATCTATCTATCTATCTATCTATCTATCTATCTATCTATCTATCTACATTTTTATTTAATGTATTTAAGAGGTTAATTGTTGTGACTTTATTCCCTGCTCTCTTGGTACTTTACAGGAGGAATGGGCCCGAACACTGCTATTTGAGGGTGAACCTGACCATCTTGTTCCAGCAGCATCAGAGGCACTTATTGAAAGCAACCTCTTCCGGGTTGCAGGAAGGATGTTGGGCCACACCTTTCTGCATGATGGTCCCCATGTCACAGGACTAAGTCCTGCTGTAATTCATGTACTGTTCAATGGGGACCCTGAAATGGCTACTGTTGTTACAGAAGACTGTCCTGATCTGCACATCAGGAGCATCATAGAACTGGTATGTAACCTAAAAGAAACTTTGCCATGTAAAAAATATTGCTTGGGCAGATATAATAACTTGTATGGTCTTAATTCTAGCTTTGAACATGAAGATCTTACACCGGAACAGAAGGACACAGTTTCAGATCTTTCCATGTCTTGGGATCTTCCGGCAGTCACCAAAACAAATCGGAGATGGCTACATAACAAACTTCTACTCCATGCAGTGAGTTCCTGCTGGTTAAGTGACAGAATTCATCGCTGTACTTGTTGAAATTATAGAATGTGTTGTGAACCCTGGCTTTGTTATGTTAACACGAGAGTTTAAGTACTAGAGTTTTAATGGATTTTTTATAAAGCACTTTATTGTGTTTATTAACATTTTTCCTACTGTGCCAACTTTTGTCAAATTTGGTTAAGGATTTGGGCTGTAATATGGGTCGGTCTGTCTCTTAGGTCGTTGGGAGGACCATGCGCCAAATTAAACAGTTGAGAAAGGGACTGAAAGATGTGATGGTATGGCCCTGCTGACATCTAGGCCGGATGTTGTACCACTTCTTTTCCCCAAAATGGCTGAAATGCAGTTCACACCCCAGGTAAGTCAGTAATTTAGTTATATTTGTGACTTAACTTGATGAATTTACGTGTATTTTCAATGACTGAGATGGATATTTTTCCATTTTCTAAGAATTTGATCTGCATAGTCCTTCACCAAAATAAGTTCTCCCTTTTTTTAAATTACAATTTTTGTTTTCTTTAAGATGCTCCTAGAAAAAATCACATGGCCAGTTGAGGACAGTGATGATGAAGACTTTGACTTAGACACCACCTGCCGCATCACTGGCTTTCTAAGGATGTTCATTGAAACAGGTATAAAACCTTATTTTCTCTCTTTACAAATGCTTCTATGTCTCATGGATAGATATGATCAATTACAGTTGAACTAAATGTCTTTAATCCATTTTATGACTTTTAGCTTCATCAGGTACCCTGGCCCAGCTGCTGACATTCTGGGTTGGCTGGGAGATGCTTCCTCCTGAACTGAGAGTGGAGATTTCTGGGGGAACCCTTCCTACGTCCTCCACATGCTTTGAAACCCTAAAGCTGCCAGCTCATTTCAAACTCTACATGGACTTTGAGAAAGCACTTGTCGCTGCCATAAAAAGTACTGGATTTGGGCTTGTTTAAGTTTTTTCAGACGTCAATTAGGGCTGGGCAATATTTTAATATTATATCTATCGTGATATAAGACTAGATATCGTCTTAAGGTGCTTTTCCATTACCAGTACCTACTTGACTCGCCTCGCCTCGACTCGCTGTGCGTCCGTTTCCCATTGCAGATTTTAGGATTGCCTCAGCGTGGCTGGTCGTCATAGCGACTGCCGTGGGCGTGGCTTAGTAGCTTGCTTTCCCATTGACAAATCCCCGCCGCATTTTCCTGGTTCTCAGTCTCCGTGAACAACATGATATCAAAGAGATAGTTAACGTTAACTGCTCCAGATTTCCCACCGTGATCACATATATATGACTCTAGAGTCGCTACTCGCTTTGTTTCTCTCACATATATATGACTAGAGTCGCTACTCGCTGCGGAGATAATCGCCGTCACTCTCTCACTTCTCCCTCGCTCACTAGCTACACACACACACATTACACACACCAGCGCACCAGTATAACCATCAGGCCACTTGTATGCTACGGAGAAAGCTCTGCGTGGAGCCTCCGGCAGTAAAAACCACCGCTGGCTAAACTATTTTAAAATGCTGTCTGTCGCTGGCAATGCAGTGATCAGTGACGATTCTTTCCGACCAATCAGCAGCCTGCAGGGTTTCACGTCACCTTCTCGGCTCGCCTCAGCTCGCTTGGAACCTCGACTGAGCAGGTGCTAAAAAAAGTATATGTTAGCAGGTACCAGGTACTTTTTTTCGTAATGGAAAACCAAAAAAGGCGAGGCGAGGCGAGTAGGTACCATGTAATGGAAAAGCACCATTAGATTTTGAAGAAGTGTAATATCGTTACATGGTAAGTTTAGTCTTTTCCTGGTTTCAAAGGCTGCATTACAGTAAAGTGATGTCATTTTCTGAACTTACCAGACTGTTCTAGCTGTTCTATTATTTGCCTTTTACCACTTAGTCATTATATCCACAATATGATAGTTATTTATCCGAAATCTAAATGTGGAAGATATTTTGTGAATGCACCAATTGTCAACCTTACAATATCGTTGCAATATCGACATCAAGGTGTTAGGTCAAAAATGTGATATTTGATTTTCTCCATATTGCCCAGCCCTAATGTCAATGCATACACAGTTCAGATGAATTGACACAAGTTCAGTGTCTTTGAAAACATTAACACACTGTGCAGTAGTTGACTTTTTTTTCTTCCATTTACTAAAATCAAACTGTTCTGCACCTTCAGTGCTAACAGTACAGCATTCATGTTAGTCATTCTGTGGACCATAATGAGACAGGAAGCTTCAAAGAAACAGCTTTTTTTCCTTTTCTTTAAAAGGAAAGTAAACTTTCAGTTTTTCCTTGCTTGTTCTAACACAACAAATAAAAACATGGGTTGGGACATCAGTCTAAGATTCTTGATAACACTTCCACAGTCTCTACATATAGTCTAAGTGCATCAGTAACAGAAAACTCCTGGAGCTGGCAAAATTGCAACCTCTTCATCTGAGAGCTCACGGGCCAGCTGAACCTCGGGGACTGACACAGTGCCTCGATGAAGGCAGTGAGGTCCGTTCCAATCGATCCCATATTCTTCAGGAACCTGAATGGATGACAAGCATAATCAGTCTTGTACTTAAAACTAGTTTGACATGTCCTTACACAAGATTGTTATTTTTGGTCACCAAGGCAGTGAGAAATGAAATGTTACTTATTCAGTTTTTTTAAAATAATACAGCTTTGCATAGTATGCACTGTAGAAACTACAGCTCATAGGTTGATCTTTAAAAGCTCGGGAGATTTTAAAGAGACAATAATCTATAGTAAATGTTTCATTTAAAGTATCACATTTAGCACCATTTTTTTTCTCCCATAATTCCTTTGGGGAAACAATTTTAAGAAAGTGTTTTTTTAAAGTTCATTGTTAACCTCAGTAGGATCCTCCTCAGGGCCTTGCTCTCTGTAACTTCTCCAGAGTTGCTGTGGTGACTGATTCCTTTCAGTTCTAAGACCGTGGAAGTTCCAAGCATCTCGAAAAGAGTCGAGGCTTTGCTGAACCAGTGGAAGGAAAATCCGGTGCAGAGCGAAAAGATGGACTTCATTGTCTGGATTCAGTGTCTCCTGATCTTCCAATGAAGTAAAGATCTGATAGAAGAGGTCCAGGGCATGTTCATAAAACATCTCTCCACATCCTCTCTATTCTGTGTTTAGGATAAAATTGAGAAATTGTTAATTTATGACATATGCTAAAGTACATTCAACTAGTATGTTAGTTGTGTGAGCCTAGTTGCCAAACATATTTCTTTACCGCTGATTGTGGACACTTCTGCCTGTGATGTGTGAATTCCTGTCGGTACCTCTGCTTCTGATCATGAATTCTGCTACATCTGCATTCTCCCCCCCTTTGTCAGACCGTACCCTTGATGGCAGCCCATACTGCTCAACAGCGGCGATAAACCTCTGTAAGACCGTATGAGCTCTATTATTGCCGGCCACAGTCAGGTAGACCACTAAACGACTGAATCCATCCACCCCACCGTGGACAACAAATCTCCACCTGTTGCAAACACATGAAAAAATATAAACTTTATTGTATAACAATTGTAATGAAACATATAGAAAGATGCATTGTTTATCTGCTAATATCACTGACCTGATAAG
>JAGTTL010001538.1:0-13418 GCA_036851935.1 Coregonus suidteri | reverse complement strand
CCCGGAGCCTGGGGAAAAAACGCTCCCATTAATTTAATAAATAGAATTACCCCAGAAACGCTAAAACATGAATTTTAATTGAATTCTTCCCCCTTTTGAATTTAAAATTTCCCCCTATTTTTTGGTTATTTACCACTTAAAAAACAAAAAAAAATTTGGAAAAGGGGAAAAAAGGGGTTTTTTTAAAATTTTTTTTAAGCGATTAATCCAACGCCAAAAAAAAGGGTGACAAAAAAGGGGCAAAAAACCCCCAAGAAACACAGCCCGGGGGGTCAAAAGATGTTTTATGTGTTCAGAATCCCCTCCTTTACTGACATCCCCCCACCTGACAGAAAATAGAAAAAGGAAAAATGTCAAAAAGCATAAAAAATAAAATTTTATTTTCTAGGGTTTTCAGACGTTTTATGTAAAAAGTTCAAAAAAGACGGGGTTTTCACTTTGCCCTTTTGGACGGTTTTTAACGTGAGTGCCTAGAGGGGGTTTTTCTTCAGTATAGAACAGAGAGTGGGCCTATTCTAGAAGAGAAAAATTAAAATGTAGATATTTTTTTGGGGTTCAGAGTATTAAATAATGAATGTAAATTTAAATTTTAATATGCCCGGGGATAATGGTTTTTAAGTGTTTACGTTTTGGATACCCATTCCGGTTTTTATCCCCGGTATTTTTTTATAGGGCCGGCTTTTTAGTTTTAGGGGTTTTTTTTTTAGAGCTTTGGGTTTCATGGCCCGGGGCAAGGGCCCTTTTTTTTTAAACCTAAAATTTTTGCCCCCCCCAGGGGCGCCTTTTAACTAACCCTTTTTTTTTAAAAAAAAAACATTTCACTGCCCCCTATCCGGTTTTTTTTTAATTTTTGGAAACAAAAAAAATTTTTTTATTTTTTTTTTTTGCAAAACCCCAAAGACCCGTTTTGAAACGCCCTTTCAATTAGGAAAAAAAAAGTCCCCCTCCAAACCTTAAAAACAGGAAAACCCAAAAGTCTTGCTTGTTTGAGTTTCCCCCCCTTTGTGAGGCAAAAGCGCTTTCTTTAATTTTTTGTTTTATTTGGTTTTTTTCTTTTAGATATGTCTTTGAAATGGGGGAGGGGGAAACCCTGGGGGGGGGAGGGGGGGGGGGCCAAAAATGGATTCCCGGGGGGGTAAGGGGGGGGGTTTGGGGGAAGGGTCCCATTTTAAACCAAACCCAAAAAGGAAAAAAAATTTAGTTTTCTTTTTGGGGGAAGAGTTTTTTTGGCACCCACACACAAAAAAACACAAGGAATTTACCCTGCAAAAAAAAAGGGCCGGCCAAACAACTTAAAAAGGGTCATGTCCATTTCAAACTTTTTGGGTGCTTTTTTTAAACCTTAAACTTTGAGTGGGGCCTTTTACAAGTCCCATCGGTTTTACCTTTGGGGCCCCCAACCTGGCACGTGGTTTAGGGGGTTTGACGGTTGTAAAACCCCCTCCCTTAATTTTTTATAATAAATGTTACCCAAACTTTTCCCAACATGTTTAAAGAAGGTGGGCTAATACTTCATTAAGGGTCTTTTTTTTAAAACCCAAAACCCATTATAGATATTTTTTATCCATTATTTTTTAGATATACTTGTTATTCAGAAACAAGATCCAAAAACCATTGTATTATGAAGGACAGTAGGCTAACCCTTTTGTTAATCATGTAAGAGGCTGGGAAAGGGGGGTTTCTAGGCGGGTTTTATAAAAATAGCCCTTACTGGCTAAAGTACAGGGGGGTCTCTTTGGGTTTAGACTTTAATCTTAAATAAAAAACCCCGGGAAAATTTCAAATTAGAAAGGAAGTTACTTTTGGTATGGTTACAAAAGACAAAAGGGTTTGGGGGTGATTTTATAACCAAACGTCAGGGGGTTTTTTGGTCGGGGGGGAGGGGTGAGGGTATAATGCGAACGTCTAGAAACCCAAAGGTTTTGGTGTTCGAATCTCACCCAGGGAAAAACTTTACCCTTTTTTTAGCAATTAGAAAACTACTTACTACTTTTTGGGTATTTTTTCAACTACTTAGCAGTTGCTAATTTTTCCCCCTAACCCTAACCTTAACCCCAAAACCCATGCCATAGCAAATTTTAAAGCCACTAGCTAACTTTAGCATTGCCCCCCAACCCAATTGGAAATTTGAAAAACATAGGGGGTAGGTTTTACACCCAGTAAAAAAGGGGGCCAAGTTCCGGAAATCCAGGACCTATATACTAGGCGGGGTTTTTTTTGGGGAAAGGGGAAAGGCCCCCCCCAAAAAAAAAATTTTGTTCAAAAAAACCCTTCCCCGGGTTCCCCCAAAAGTCCCAAATAAGACTGTTTTTTTATGTTCCCCCGCACAGAAAAATGGGGAAACGGGGGAGGGGGGAAAAAAAGGGCGGGGGGGGGGTAAAAAAAAAAAGGGGGGGCTCCCCCCTAAAAAAAAGGGCCTTAAACCCCCAAAAACCCCCCAAATTTAAAGAAAAATTGTGTTTTTAAAAAAATGGCCCCCCCGGGGGCCCCCTTTTTTTAAAATTTGTTTTCTACGTTTCTCCCTACTCGCTGTTTATTACCCCCCTTTTTTTTGATAGTCCCCTTTCCCCCCTACCCTAGGGGGTCCCAAAATTACCTCGACAACCTTTTTTACCCCCGCACTTTGACTCTTTTTTTTGTCCCGGGTTAACCCCCTTTTGTAAAATAGCCCGTTATTGTTTTTTACTTTTTTTGTTTTTTTTTTTTTTAAAAAATTTAATTTTAATTAATTTCTTTTTCTTAAACCCCGCATTGTTGGTTGGGGGGGTTTTTTTTTTTAAGGGGTTTTATTTTTTAATTTCCCCAAGGTAATTTTTAAAACACCTTTTGGTTTTGGGGGGCCAAAATTTAAAAAACAAATACTTTTTTATTGATCATACGTATTGCAAATTTTACCAATTGAAACAAATTTTCAATTAAAAACAATCAGGGTTACCTTTAATACCTCCCAAACCCCCAAACAAAAATATACGATATTTAATTTGAGTGCCCCCGATTTACTATGTTTGTCTCCCCCTGAGTAAAGGTTTGCAAAGGGGTTTACCCAGGGGACTTTCCAGCCATGCAGGCCCCAGCAGTTTTCAGAAGCCAGTAGGAACAATATGTTTTGGGTGACCCCTGTCAGACCCACAACTCTTTTTCCAGCGGGTTTGACTCTACTTACACCAGGCGAACCGTACCCCTCCTACCAAAAAAAGGTTAGCTTTTGCGTTTTTTGTTATAAAAAAGCCAACTCGGAACATCCACAGACACTAAAGGGAATGCAACACTGGGGCATGTTCAGCCATTGTCGTGTCATAGATAAAATGGTCGATGTCACGTTAAACCGGTTGGGGGAAAAATTTAATTTCTTTTCGAAAATTCTTTGTTAAAGTTTGGGGAATTTTGAAAGATTTGATCCGAGAAAAAAACCCAACCCGATTTTTGTAGAGTAGCCACCCCAATTTTTTACCCTTGGAAGTCTTTGCGCACAACGAGGCCATTTTTAAAAACCCACTAAACTCTTGTCCCTTTAACCTGTAATCCACGTTTTTAAGCCCCCCCGAAAAATTTCCAGCACGGGTTTTCCTGGTCGGCAACCCCGCCCCTACACACCCCCACCGTAGAAAGAAGGGAACTGCCCGAAAAACGTAAAATGCTTTTATGTGTGATAGAAAAGCTTTCCAAAATAACTGCCCCAAATTTTATGAAAACTTTCTTAACCAAAAAAATTATGGAAAGGAGAAAACTTCGACAGAAAACTAAACCTATGAACCCGCAGGGGGGTTTTTTCTGGGGTAACGGGGTTCAAAGGTAAATCATCATTGGTAACAAAAAAGACGAACCGCGCGAAAACAACCAGGTGGGCCCAAAAAATCTACCAGAACCCACTTTAAAGGCCCAAAACCTTTTATAAAAACCCATTGTTCTGTAGACAGACAAAATGAAAACACTTTGCGGGTATAACCCCGCATTGAATTACTAAAAACTTTATTGGATCTCACTACTCCCTTTACCCAACGGGCCATAGTCCTGCGGAAAAAATCAACAGGTTTTGCCCACCATGAAAATTAAGAGACAGTAAATCAGTTTAGATTTTGAAGGGCAAACGGGAGGATAAATGGGACCACAATGGAAAAAAAGTCTCTGACTTTTTTGGTGCAATCCTGGTCATTAAAAAAAAAAAGGAATGTACGTATATGTAATTTTTTAACTGGCAAATAAAAATAATCAATAAAGAGGTAAATGAATAAATGTTTTGATTTTTATTGATTACATTAAAAAAATCAACAGAGGTTTACCCCAATAGCTCTTAGCCTGACGATTCACACTCAATCTTCCACTGCTCTGTCATTTGCACGTGGGGGGGTTTTGGGTCGGGTTTTGGCCCAAGAGCAAGAGGTTGGGTACCCCGGGAACATGTCACGTTGTCTCCCCACCCCCCTTTTGACCCCGGATACTGAACTGGCATTTAACCCAAATTCACTTTTACATAAGGACAAAAGAAGCAATGTCAGGGCTTTTGAGGGGATTTTTAAAAAAATGACACAAAAAACATTGGAGTGGACTGGGATTTTAAAAGGGGTGGGGGGACAAAAAATTTTTTCAATTTTTAAAAGGTAACGTGACAAAAGTACGGGGTGAAAAATGCCCCCCTTTTTTTGAAAGCCCCAAAAAAATAGACTTTTAAAAGTAGCCATAGCAACAGTAAAATTTTTTACTCTGGGTTAAAGCCCATCTTTTTTTTTATTCCTTTTGGGCCCCGGAACAAGGGGGCAAAAAAAAAAAAAGGGGGGGGGGGGGGCTTTTCTCTCAGAAAACCCAATTTTGGGTTTTTAAAAACAGGGGGAAGGGAAAGCTTTATCTGTTTACCTTCAATTGGTTTTCCTTTTAAAATCCTCTCTTTTGGTTCATAATTTTTGGGGCCCCGTTTTTTCCGGGCCCCCCGATTTGACCCGTGCGAAAATGGAACAAAATTTTTTTAAGGGGACTTTTTTTTCCTATCCCCTTTCTGCCCTTTAAAACATAAGCAGAAAATAGCATGATATTAACCCATATTGGGTTGAGGTGGAGTTTCAAATAAAAATTTAAACAAAAATAATATGCCACTTGGGCAGACGTTTTACCAAAAGCGACCTTACAGTCATTTGCGTGCATCCCATTTTTTGGGTAGGGGGTTGGTCCCGGAATCAAAACCACAAACCCGGGCGTTAAAGCGCGTTGTCTACCAGCGGGAGCTACAGGGGGACCATGAAGGAGTGGCGAAATTTCGGGAACCTTGATAAATTTCCCCTCATAATCTATCCCCTTTTAAACGTGGGGGAACCCAGGAAAAAAGGTCAAGGAACCTGCGGGTTTCCCAAGTGGAAAGGGCATTTTATTTATTTTTTCTGATAGAAAAAAACAGAAATCTCCAGGCACTGTAATTTATATATTTTTAAGATCAAATTGATAAGCCCCTAGGTAAATAAGAAAATTTTGTTTGGGGGAAGGGGGAAATTGTAAATAAACTAGCAATTTTTTTTAGGGGATTTCCCCTTTATGATCCCTGGGACGAATGTAAAACCCAGAATATGGAAGTTAATTTGAAAATCATATCAACATGAGAGTATTGCCCCCCCTTTTTCTTTATGGAAACCCCAGACCACAGCAGCAGTTTAAATTTGGAGCCGGGCCCAACGATTTCACGACGCCCTGGCCCATTGTCATTTTCCCAAATTGTTTGGGGTTGAATTTTAATTGGGGGTTTTTTAGATTTTTTGGGGGGTTATTTTTTTAAACCCCCTTAATTTAACACTTCTTTCCCCCTTTTCAAATTTTTTCTGGTTTTTGGAAGTTAAATTTTTATAAAAACTACTTTCAGGAAAAATAAAACCCACTTTTTTTTTATTTTTTTTTTTTCAAAATTTTTAATATTTTTTTTCCCCCCGGGGGGAAAAAACCCCCCAAAACCTTTTTTTTTTTTTTTAAAAAATTTAAAATTTTATAAAAACTTTTAACCCCAAACCCCAAAAAATTTTTCCCCCTTCTAAATAATTACAAAACATATTTTATTTTTTGAAAGTCCCATTTGGGGGTGAAATGGGGGGTTTTAAAAAAGGGGCCAAAAAAGATGGGTTTTCTTTCATTGACCCCTAATTATGCCCCCCCGGTTTATTTGATGTTTTTAAATTAAAGTCTGTGGGACCAAAATGTTTTAATTTTAAGGGTTTTAAAACCGTTTTTTAAAGGGGGAGGGTTTTAAGAAAATTTTTTAAAAAACCCTTTAAATGAAAACTACACGAGAAAATCGGTTGGCCAGTAAGGCAGGTGTCAAAAAAATAGAACAAAACTTCAGGACGCACACAAACAATACCTACATCTATAATAATATAATAATAATAATAATTAATAATAATAATAATACATACATCTGCATATTGCCAGGCCCCGCACCGCACCCCAGCCGCATTTGATCTCACCAACACCCTCCCCACCCTACTGCCTGCATTATTCGTTGTTCACTTGGCCCTTATATTGTACATCAATTTGTTTTTCTCAGTTGCCCATGCTAATTTCAAATAATCAAATCATTTATATTTTTCCATTGTGTAATCACCCCCCCCCCCCCCCCCCCCCCCCCCCCCGTTGAATTCAACGTTTTTAGTGGGAGGGTTTCAGCGGTTGTTGAATGACATTTATTGAGAGCTGTGCAAGGTAGCAGCGCACCATGCAACTGCACAGTAGAATATGATACGTTGACCTGAAAAAGGTCTAAGGACATGCCAAATACTGAGAAGTGCGCAGGAAAGGATCTGTGCGTAGGAAAAAAAGTAATTACATTTCTAAGTTGGGATCGGGGCACCATGTGCCGGAGAGACAACTAAGGATGATGACCATTTGGGTCATATTTGCTAGGGTTGTGTTGACCGTACCTCATGTCCAACAGATGACCAACATTCTCATTGACAATTTACCCTGGAATGCTAAGGTAGACGAGAGGCAGTGTACTTGTGAACATCATCAGTCAGTATATAGTTTGGTAGAAGAGGCGAAGTGTGCTATCAAAGGACAACCTTACAGTCCATTCGGGAAAGTATTCCAGACCCTTCATTTTTTCCACATATTTGTTACGTTACAGCCTTATATCTAAAATTGATTCAACTTGTCCCTCCCCCCCCCTACCCCCCCTCATCAACTCTACACCACCAATACCCCATAATGGGACATAATGGCCAAACAAAACAAGGTTTTAGAAATGTCTGATAATTTATAAAAAATACAAAACGGGCGAAAATTAACACATTTACATCAGTATTCAGACCCTTTACTCAGTACTTTGTTGTTGAGCACCTTTGGCAATAAAGCGGGATTACAGCCTCGAGTGTCATTGGGTTATGACGCTAAAAGCTTGGCCACACCTGTTATTTCGGGGAGTTTCTCCCATTCTTCTATGTCAGATCCTCTCAAGGCTCTGTCAGGCTGGATAGGGACGCGTCCTGCCTCAGCTATTTTCAGATCTTCTCCGAGCTGTTCGATAGGTCGTCAACGTCCGGGCTCTGCTGCGGCCACTCAAGGGACATTCAGAGCACATGTCCCGAAGCCACTCCTGCGTTGTGTCTTGGCTCGTGTGCTTAGGGTCTCGTTGTCCTGTTGGAAGGTGAAACCTTCGCCCCCGTCTGAAGTCCTGGAACGCTCTGGAGCAGGTTTTCATCAAGGATCTCTCGATACTTTGCTCCGTTTCATCTTACACTCGAATCCAGGACTCCCAGTCTCCTTCCATTGAAAATATAGCCACAGCATGATGCTGCACCCAACATCGATTCACACGTAGGGACGGTATTTGACAGGTAGATGAGAGCGGTGCCTGGTTTCCTCCCAGACATGACGCTTGCATTCAGGCCCAAAAAGAGTTCACATCTTGGTTTCATCAGACCAGACGAATCGTGTTTACTCATGGTCTGGAGAGTCCTTGTGGTGCCTTTTGGCAAACTCCCAAGGTGGATGTTCATGTGCCCGTTTACTGAGGAGTGGCTTCCGTACTGGGCTAACTCTAACCATAAAGACCGTGACTGGTTTGTAGTGCTGCAGAGATGGGTTGTTCTTCTGGAAGGTTCTCCCATCTCCACAGAGGAACTCTGGAGCGCTGTCAGAGTGACCATTGGTTCTTGGTACACTTCCCTGACCAATGCCCTTCTCCCCGCGATTGCCTCTCCAGTTTAGCCGGGCGACCACGCTCTAGAAAGAGTCCTTGGGACCTTCAATGCTGCATAAATTTTTTGGTACCCTTCCCCAGATGTGCCTCGACAAAATCCTGCCTCGGAGCTCTACAGACAATTCCTTCAACCTCATGGCTTGGTTTTTGCTCTGAAAATGCACTGTCAACTGTCACCTGGGAACTACAGGTTATAGACAGGTTATGTGCCTTCCAAATCATGTCCAAGGTCAATTTAATTTGCACAGGTGGACTCCAATCAAGTTGTAGAAACATCTCAAGGAGGATCAATGGAAAACAGGATGCACCTGAGCTCAATTTTGAGTCTCATGGCAAAAGGTCTTTTTTATTTTTTATACATTTGCTAAAATGTCTAAAACCCTTTTTTTTTTGGCTTAATCATTATCGGGTATTGTGTGTAGATTGATGAGGGACAAAAGTAATTTAATCCATTTTAGAATAAGACTGTAACATAACAAAATGTGGAAAAAGTGAAGTGGTCTTAATACTTTCCGAATGCACTGTAGGTAAGTCCCAGAGGCTAAATAATACAGTATACAATCATAGAAGGTAAGCCATTTACCAAACGCTTTTATCCAAAGCAACTTACAGTCATGCGTGCATACATTTTTTTTTACGTATGGGTGGCTCCAGCGGAAATCGAACCCACAAAAACCATTGCGCGTTGGCAAAAAGTGGGGGGGGGGGGGGGGGCCCCCCCCCATTCACTACAGACTGAGCCACACAGGACCACAAACGTCAACAGGCTTTGACACTATATGCATTGACAGTAGGTGTAGACAGGATGAGATATGGATAGGCACAGAGGATGATGATAAAAGAATGAACTGATTTTCCCTGGACGATTACGTTAAGAAAGCAACAGAGCCGTGATCCCATATCTCTAGCCAAAGCCCTGTAACGTTACTGATTGTCTCACCATCCCCCATCTGACGCCATGCTGATACTAAAGTCAGTTAGCCATTTACGGTATGATCTTCTTAATCATCTTCAGGGATCATCTGGCCAGAGCACACTGACTAACCACAGGGGATGTCATTAGGACAGTCTTCCACTTCCTCTTCCTCCGTTGCCTCAACTCACCTTTCCAGCATTACATACATTACATTTTAGTCATTTAGCAGACGCTCTTAACCAGAGCGACTTACAGGAGCAATTAGGGTGTTAAGTGCCTTGCTCAAGGGCACAATTAACGGTCATTTAGCAGACGCTCTTAGCCAGAGCGACTCACAAATTGGTGCGTTCACCCTATAGCCAGTGGGATAACCACTTTACAATTTGGGGGGGGGGGGGGGGGGGTTAGAAGGAATTACTTTATCCTATCCCAGGTCTTCCTTAAAGAGGTGGGGTTTCAAATGTCTCCGTAAGAGTGGTGAGTGACTCCGCTGTCCTGGCGTCGTGAGGGAGCATTGTTCCACCATTGGGGTGCCAGAGCAAGCGAAACAGTTTTGGAACTAGGGCTGAGCGGGAGCTGTGCTTCCGCAGAGGGAAGGGGAGCCAGCAGGCCAGAGGTGTGATGGAACGCAATGTCCTCGTTTGGGTGTAGGGCACTGATCAGACCTGAAGGTACAGAGGTGCCGTTCCCCTCACTGCTCCATAGGCAAGCACCATTGGTCTTGTAGCGGATGCGAGCCTTCAACTGGAAGCCAGTGGAGTGTGCGGAGGAGGAGGGGGGTGACGTGAGAGAACTTGGAAGGTTGAACACCAGACGGTCTGCGGCATTCTGGATGAGTGTAGGGGTTTAATGGCACAGGCAGGGAGCCCAGCCCCAACAGCGAGTCAGTTGCAGTAGTCCAGACGGGAGATGACAAGTGCCTGGACCAGGACCTGCGCCGCTTCCCTGTGTAAGGCAGGGTCGCACTCTCCGAATGTTGTAGAGCATGAACTCTGCAGGAGCGGGTCACCGCCTTGATGTGGCGTCGGAGAACGACAGGGTGTTGTCCAGGGTCACGCCTAGGCTCTTCCGCACTCTGGGAGGAGGACAAGCGGAGTTGTCAACCGTGATGGCGAGATCATGGAACGGGCAGTCCTTCCCCGGGAGGAAGAGCAGCTCCCGTCTTGCCAGGGTTCAGCTTGAGGTGGTGATCCGTCATCCATACTGATATGTCTGCCAGACATGCAGAGATGCGATTCGCCACCTGGTTATCAGAAGGGGGAAAGGAGAAGATGTTAGTTGTGTATCGTCAGCGTAGCAATGATAGGAGAGACCATGTGAGGATATGACAGAGCCAAAAGTGACTTGGTGTATAGGGAGAAAAGGAGAGGGCCCAGAAACCGATCCCTGGGGGACACCAGTGGTGAGAGCACGTGGTGCGGAGACAGCTTCCCGCCACTCGCAACTTTGGTGTAGGAGCGACCGTGTCAGGTAGGACGCAATCCAGGGAGTGAGCCGCGCCGGAGATGCCCATCTCGGAGAGGGTGGAGAGGAGGATCTGATGGTTCACAGTATCAAAGGCCAGCAGACAAGGTCTAGAAGGACAAGAGCAGAGGAGAGAGAGTTAGCTTTAGCAGTGCGGAGAGTCTCCGTGACACAGAGAAGAGCAGTCTCAGTTGAATGACCAGTCCTGAAACCTGATTGGTTTGGATCAAGAAGGTCATTCTGAGAGAGATAGCAAGAGAGTTGGCTAAAGACGGCACGCTCAATAGTTTTTGAAAAGAAAAAGAAAGAAGGGATACTGGTCTGTAGTTGTTGACATCAGTGGGATCGAGTGTTGGTTTTTTGAGGAGGGGAGCAACTCTCGCTCTCTTGAAGACGGAAGGGACATGGCCAGCGGTCAAGGATGAGTTGATCAGCGAGGTGAGGTAGGGGAGAAGGTCACCGGAGATGGTCTGGAGAAGGGAGGAGGGGATGGGTCAAGCGGGCAGGTTGTTGGGCCGGCCTGCAGTCACAAGTCGCAGGATTTTATCTGGAGAGAGAGGGGAGAAAGAAGTCAAAGCATAGGGTAGGGCAGTGTGTGAGCAGGACCAGCAGTGTTATTAGACTTAACAAACGAGGATCGGATGTCGTCAACCCTTCTTTCAAAGTGGTTGACGAAGCATCCACAGAGGAGAGAGGAGGGGGGGGGGGGGGGGGGGGATTCAGGAGGGAGGGAAAATGTGGCAAAGAGCTTACTAGGGTTAGAGGCAGATGCTTGGAATTTAGAGTGGTAGAAGGTGGCCTTAGCAGCAGAAACAGATGAAGAAAATGTAGAGAGGAGGGAGTGAAAAGATGCCAGGTCGTAGGGAGTTTAGTTTTTTCTTCCATTCCTCTCCGCTGCCCGGAGCTCTGTTCTGTGAGCTCGCAGTGAGTCATCAAAGCCACGGAGCTGGGGGGGAGGACCGAGCCGGCCGGGAGGATAGGGGACACAGAGAGTCAAAGGATGCAGAAAGGGAGGAGAGGAGGGTTGAGGAGGCAGAATCAGGAGATTGGAGGGAGAAGGATTGAGCAGAGGGAAGAGATGATAGGATGGAAGAGGAGAGAGTAGTGGGAGAGAGAGAGCGAAGGTTGCGGGCGGCGCATTACCATCTGTGTAGGGCAGAGTGAGTAGGTGGTGGGAGGAGAGCGAGAGAGAAAAGGAAACAAAGTAGTGGTCGGAGACTTGGAGGGGGACTAGTTGCAGTGAGATTAGTAGAGGGAGCAGCATCTGGTGAAGATGAGGTCAAGCGTATTGCCTGCCTTGTGAGTAGGGAGGGGACGGTGAGAGGGTTGAGGTCAAAAGAGGAGAGGAGTGGGAAAGAAGGAGGCAGAGAGAAATGAGTCAAACGTGGACATAGGGAGGTTGAAATCCCCCAAAACTGTGCCATCCTCAGAAACAAAGGGGTGAGCCATCCTCAGGAAAGGAACTTATCAAGGCGTCAAGCTCGTTAATGAACTCTCCAAGGGAACCTGGAGGGCGATAGATGACAAGGATATAAGCTTAAATGGGTTAGTGACTGTGACAGCATGGAATTCAAATGAGGAGATAGACAGATGGGTTAGGGGAAAAAAAGTGAGAATGTCCACTTGGGAGAGATGAGGATTCCTTGTACCACCACCCTCTGACCAGATGCTCTCGGGGTATGCGAGAACACATGGTCAGTACGAGGAGAGAGAGCAGTTAGGAGTAGCCGTGTTTTCAGTGGTGATCCATGTTTCCGTCAGCGCCAGGAAGTCGAGGGAACTGGAGGTTGGCATAGGCTGGGATGAAGTCAGCTTTGTGGCAGCAGAACGGCTAGTTCCAGAGGCTGCCGTGCGAAACTGGAACTCCAGGTGAGGGCGTGCGAGCAGGGACCACCAGGTTGGAGAGGCAGCAGCCGCGCGGTGTTGTGCGTGTTTGTGTAGCCTGCGCAGAGAGGAGAGAGAACAGGGATAGGCAGAGCATTCAGTTGACAGGCTGTAGCAAATGGCTACAAAAATGCAGAGGAGATCGGAATGAAATGAAGCTAAGCATCTGGGAGAGGAGAGAGGGGGCCTCCTCACAAAAAACTTCCTACCTCAGAAACTAAAATTGTTTCACTGAACAGTGTTACAATGTTTTAAGGAATAAACTCAAAACCCACTTTATTCAGTCTAGCCAACTATGACACCATAGCTGACTAGCATGCTAGCATCCTAAAACAACCAGTTTAACACACGTTTTGCACAAATACTCACAACAAACCACCAAATATTGTGTTCACTAGCTAACTCAGGCATGCCAGCATCCAGTGAAACACACGCCTAGCACAAACACTTGGGTCACCAAGCAAACCACCAATAGTGTGATGACACACCTAACAGATCATCGTGGTCTGTGTCCAAGTTCGCTTTCATGGCGCAGCAATGATTCAACCATTGGCCTTATCTAGGACAAAGCTATATTGTATTAGCTGCTACCAGTACCGTCCGCTGGTCGTGCTGGGTAGCTTAGGTCGTGTGAGGGTAGCTAGCAATTGGCCACTGTGGTTGGCTTTTGTTTTAAGAACGGGCTAGCTAGCTAGCTTCGGCTACACCCGGCACACAATGGCTACTGTGGTTGACTCTGGACTCTGTTCGAGAAAAAAACTGGCTAATTAGCTCGCTTCTGCTACAGCCGGCACGGCGGAAGACACTGCCAAGACACAGTAGCTACCCGACGATAACCTAGCCTATGACGCCGTAGCTATGATAGCCAAGGATAGCATCATTAACACACAATTAGCACCAAACTTGGTTACAACAAACTGCACAAGAGTGTGTTAGCACACTAAAACAGATGATTCATGTCCGAGTCTAGTTACTTAAATA
>JAGTTL010001537.1:0-13423 GCA_036851935.1 Coregonus suidteri | reverse complement strand
TATCTACCGGGGTACGCCGGGGCCCCCCCCCTCAAGGGGATATGATTGGACTTTGGAATATTATCAAATTATCTACCGGGTTAACACCCGGGGCCACCCCGGGGGAGTGGATTGTAAACATAGAGTATATTATCTATTATAACTGGGGGTTTGACTTTTCTTTCCAGGTAAAACCCTCAACCTCTAAACTGCCCTTATCCCACCGGCCCCAAAACTATCTTTTCCCGTTGGTTCCCTCCCAGGTCCCCTCCCCCTTTCCTTTCCCTTTCGGGCCTCATCTGGGAATTTTATTCTGGGGGGCTCAGGACAGCTAAAGGTCACAGGAAAAGAGGACGGTTAGTGTCAGGTTCAACAGACAACCGGGGGCCCACAATTTGCTTTCCCCAAAAATTTTTATTAAATTAAGGGGAAAAAGGGAAGTAGGGAGTGAATAAAGGTTCCCAGGGGTAACAGGGATCCCGTCCAATGTCGGGGTCTGGGGCCCCCCCCCGGGGCAGCGATGCCCCTATTGGCCGGTGGGGGGTGGCCCCAAATCCTGGGGGGGGAGACACGACCAAAAGGGGCGGTTAAACAAGGCAGCAGTACAGTTAAAGGGAAATCCAAAAATACGTAGTGGGCCGGCAAAGGGGGGGGTCAAGTTCCCGGGGGGTTAAAAAGGGGAGCCCCGGAGTCGTAATGGCAGAAACCCGGTCTAAAAAAATCTCCGGGGGCAACAGTACCCAAAAATCGGGCAGGTCCGGGGCCCCAAAAAACCAGGGAGCCAGAAGCGGGGAGCAAACGGGTTCCGGGGGGGGACTTTGCAGACGATCTGACCGGAAAGCTAAAAGACAGGGCCTTAACCGGGGAATGGGGGTATGGGTAATGCAGCGAAAGGGGCAGAGAAAATTAGAGCAGAGAAAGGAGCGGGGACAGGGGGAGCTATTAGGCTGAGTAGAGAGAGGGGGGTTGGGGCGATGGAAAAAATAAGGGGGAAACCCGGTGGATTTGGGGGCCCTTCTGACAAACCCCCCCCCCAAGGGAGGGCCCCCAAGAACCCAAGAGAAACCCCAAAAACCCCCGCCGGGGGGGAGGAGGGGACCCGGGGGAGGAGGCTAAACTCCTCCGAACGGCCCGGGATTTAACCCCTCACCTCGGGAGGAAAGCCAAAGGGGGCCTTTGGGTCGGGGGGTTGGGGAAAAGGTCCCGAGACGGGATGGGCACGGGACGGGAAAGCCGAGGGGGGGAAAAAAACTTTAGGGACCCCTCTGGGGCGCCCCAAACGGTTTGGCGGGTTATCAGGATCCCCTTGGGGGGAAAAAGCGGTGATGAGGGTCCATCCACAACCCGGGACAGTGGCACCCGGGTCCTTTTCCTCAGGCCATACCCCTTTCCCCTTCAATTTTGGGAGGTTCTGGGACCCCTACCCCCCCCGCGGGCCCAAAAGGGGGGCGGGGGAAAGGGGTGAAAAACCCAACCACCATCAAACGACCGTGGAGGAAAAAGAAAATCCGAAAGGGCCCCGCGGACTCTTTTGGATGGGCTTAAACCCTTAACACTGGAAATTGGGGTCCCCCCGGGGGGAATTGGGCATTGGACCCGGACACCCTTTTGGGCTTCACTCTTATGATGGGGAAGGGGGCAATGCCCGAGGTGCCAGCTTCTGCGCTCCCCCCTGAGTGGCAGGTTCTTCGAAAAAACCCACACCCTTTGACCAACATGGTGGGGGTTTGGGAGCGGGTTTCCCCTCCGTTTTTGGGCCCCGGGTAGTGTAGCGGGGCAACTGATCAGGATTGTGGCTCCGGGCTTGTAAACCAAAGGTTGGGGGGCGAAAAAAACCCCGGGAAAAACCCAGTGCGGAGGGGCAAGAAACCCTCCTCTTCCGGCTGGAAAATAGAGGGGGTTTGGAAATCCATAAACCCCTTGGGAAAAGGGGGACTAACCGAGGGAAAGGCGGGGTTTCAGATTTTTGGGTTTGCGCCCTTCCACCCATCCAATTGCTGCCCCAAAGGGGGGGGGTTCCCTTGAAGTCTGCTTTCGCATTGCCTTCCCCGGAGCTCCTGATTGCCTCCCCCTCTGACTGCCCTTGGGATTGGGGATGGAACCCAAAAAAGTGGGGACTGACTGTGGCTCCCACAGGTGACAGAACTCCTTCCAAAAAACGGGAAAAATTTGTGGACGCACTTTCAAAAACTACATCCCTTGGGGGTCCGTGGATCCGAAGACGTTTCCCAGGCCCACCTGGGCCCCCCTCCTTGGGCTTTTTGGGAGCTTGGGGGGGGGAATGAAGTGTGCCTCTTGCTAAAACGGTCCCTATGGTGAAAATGAGGTCAGGGCCACTTGAAGTGGAAGCCCCCGTGAAAAATTCAGGGCGATGTGGGGAACCGGGGAACGTCTGGGCACGGGCCAGGGCGGGCGGGGAAACCCCGGCTGGGGGCTGGCAGGCCCGATTTTGTTTTTGGTTCCCAATGGGGCAGGTTTTGGGACGTTTCCCCGGGCACCTTTCCCAGAGGGGGCCCAAACCAAAAACCCTCTGGGCACGGTTTAAGTGCGGGTGACCCGGGGGTTTACAAGCTGGCGGGAGCCCATGTCCCCCTAAACCCCGACCGGGGCCCCGTCAGGTCTTCGGGGAAAAAAAGGGGCCTTTCACTGGGCAAGTGTTTGGGACCTGGCGGGTTACGGGGAACCTCCAGCACCTTTTTCCCCCAACACCCAGGTCAACGGGCAACGATCCCAGGGACTTGGCAAAATCGACACAGGGTCCTTGGGGGGGTGCCCCACCCTTCTGGAATTGACGGGAAAAGGGCGTCGGGGCTTGGTTTTGGGCGTGTTCCGGGCCGGTATGACAGAGTAAAATTAACCTGGTAAAGAACGGGGCCCAGGGGGGCTGCCTGGAGTTAAAACCGTTTGGCCGGGGGGAAATGTCCTCCAATTTTCTTTTTATCGTCCAAACGGAAATGGAATGGTGGCCCCCCTCCAGCCGGGCCGCCCTTTTCCGGGGAAAGTTTTAAACAGCCAGCCTAAATTTTTCCCTATGTCGAAATTGCACTCAGAGGGAAAAACCGACGTGAGAAAAAGGCCCAGGGAGGGACCCTTCCTATCCTCCGCACCCACTGAAAAATTTACACCCAACTCCCCATCCGAGGCTCCCCCTCCACAATAAATTCCCGGGTCCCATCAGGCATCTGGAGGTGGGAGCGGGGGTGAACCTCACCTTGGGGGTCGAAGGCTTTGTGGGCTGCGGGGTCCAGGTAAAGGGTTGTTTTGGTGCGGGTTGAGCATTTAAAGGGGGGCAGCAGGGTACGGTAGTTCCGGATAAACTTTCATAAAGTTGCAAACCCAGAAACTGTTGCAGCTTTTTTTCTGTTCTCCGGAACTGGCCATGAAGTGACTGCTGATATTTTTGGCAGGCCCCTTTTGGGGTTTTAATTTCCCCTCTGCCACTATGTACCCCAGGAAGGCCACTGTCTTGACGTGAAACTAAACCTTTCCCCTTTTTTCCCTTTGGGCGTAGAGGGAATTCTCCAGAAAAACGAGGGAAGGCCTTGCTGGACCGGGCGGGTTTGTTCAGACGGGTTTTCTGGAGTGTTTTTAAGATGTCTCCCAGGTAACGAAGACAAACTTTTTTTAAACATCCCCCCGGTCAGTAAATAAATTTCACAAAAAGGAGCCGGGAAAAAGCGGGGACCCTTGGGGGAAGGCCAAAAGGCAAAACCCCAGATACTCGTAGGGGCCTTTTGGGTGTTTTTGAATGCGGTTTTCCCATTCATCCCCCTCCCGGATCCGCACTAGTGGTAAGCGTTTCTAAAAAAACCCAAATTTGGGAAAAAAACAGTGGTTTCCCTGGACCCAACTCAAAAGCAAAAGGTAAGAAAGGGGCGAGGGAAAAGGGTTTTTCACTGTGTTTCGTTGAGCCCCCTGTAGTCGTCCCGGGGCAAAGAGATCCCCCTTTCCCTTCCCCACAAAAAAAGAAGCCAGCACCCCGGGAGTTTAGATGAACGGTTAAAATCCTGGGAAAGAGGCCATTGTGTGTCCTCCATGGACTTTTTTCGGAGCAGACACGAATAAAACACCCTTTGGGGGTTTTTTCCCCAGGGGGGGATTCGATGGCACATCGTGGGGTGGTGGGGGGCAGGGGATGTGCCTTGTTTTTGTTAAAACCCCCTCCCCCCCTGGACCATGGTACTTTCGGGGACTTTGGGAGAGGCCCGGGGGCGGATATAGGTCGGGCCGAGGGGGGTGCGGCGCAAGCAGGCATGTTGGGTGGCAGTCCTCTCCCCACTCCCTTTTTCCCCCCGGGTCCCCCAAATCGAGCTGAGGGTTGTGCCGGCGGGGCCAGGGGTAACCCCAAAATGAGGGGGGGGCCTTGAGGGGGGAAAGAGGTAAAACCGGGTTAGTTTTTTTGAGGGTTTCCCCCGGGGAAACAAGACCCTCGAGAGGGGGGGCCGTGACTGAGTGCCGACCCGAGTAAGGGGCCCGTCCGTGCCCGGGCAGGAATAGGAGGGGTAAAAAACGGGGGTTCTCCATCCCCGGGTTGGCGTCCCACCCTTGATGTCCTTATTTTGGGTTTCGGCCCCAAAATTCCACCAAGCACCGGGGTGTGATTTTGAGTCAGGGGGGGAGGTGACTTCCCGGCGGGGGTTTGGGGTGGGAGGCTGGATGGTCTTTAAACCTAAACCCGGACTCCCCCTTCCCCCCGGGGGAAAAGCTTTGGGCCCCTTTAAAGGGCGGTTTTACCAAAACATGCCCACCTCCCCCAATAAGGCGGGAGGTTTGAGGTGAAGCGCCGCGGGCGCTCTCAGGAGTGGGGAAGGCTCCCCCAAAATCCCCAGGGCTGGGAAATAAATCAAGCAAACCTGGGGTGAGGGGCAGTAGATGACGGGGGCCCAGTCTTGATCTCTCCAAAATCCCCGGTAGTAGGTGGACCTTGGCGCCCCCTTTTCAGGGACGACGGGTCTGTATCCTCTGTCGTCCCGACAGTCATTTCGATGGCTTCATCAAGAGTGGAAAGGGATTTTATGGGAGACCAACTCGTCCTTTATTAGTCACCAACTATGGAAAAACGCTCCCCAAAGATGGTGTTTTTCCAAAACTTTGTCTACCCGGGTTTGGAAGTCGTAGGAAAAGGTCTGCGATGTACGGTTTTGCCTTGTCGAAAACTGAAAAGTTTTTTACGAGACCCTCTGGGGTTTGGGGAATCCCCGGTCAAAAAACCTTCAGCATCCCCTCCCGGGAAACAGGTCGAAGGGTTCACAAAGCCCCGGGTTTTTTACGTTTTTAACCTGCCCGTTCCCCAGAGTCGGCTCCCCCCCTCAGGGGGGTGATGGGATACCCCCTTTGGGCCCCCCTCCCTGGCCCAAGGTCCCCTTTGGGTGCAAAGGGGGAAATGAAGTCGGCAGCTATCAGGTGGCCGGCCCGGGGTTTAATCGCCTTGAACCGCCGGGGGTTTCCAAACTTGGGGGTTTCCGGGGGCAGCGGCTGCAATTACCGGGGCAGGTAAATCGGGGGCAGGGGTTTGGGGAACTGGCTGGGGGCCCGGTTGGTGGGAGTTAATGAATTTAGGCGAGTTTTTTTTTTGCTGCTGGGTGGGAAATGCTGCTCCAAAGGGTCTCGGTTTTTCCCTGTCGGGGAAAGTGTGCCTGAGTCCATAATGGGCCGATCGTACTGTCCCCGGTTTTAGACAGAAGACCAAAGGACCCAACAAATTTCGTCCCCACCAAAAGTTAATTTAAAAATTAAAAGGGGAAAAAGGAAAATTTGGGGGTGAATGAAGGGTCCAGGGGTAACAGGGATCCCTCCAATGTGCCCGGTCTGGCCCCCCCAGTGGGACAAAGCGTCCCATGAAGGCCCGGGGGGGGTGGTTTCCGAAGTCCTGGGGGGGGGGAGACACGACACAAAAAAAGGGGGGGAATTAAAAAAGGCAGCTACGTTCAAGGGAAATCCAAAAAACGTATACGGCAGAAGGCTTTTCAAGGGTTTCCCGGGGTTGAAGAGGGGTCAGGGGTCGTAATGGCAGAAACAGGTCTGGGTCCCTGGGGCAGACAGTATCCAAAAATCAGGCAGGGCCGGGGTCACAAAACCAGGGGGAGCCCGAAGCGCGAGCAAACAGGGTTTCCGGGGGGTTTGGGTTTTTCGACATCTGACACCGGAAAAGCTGAAGACAGGGCCCTTTAAAAACTGGGAGAGGATGGGTAATGCAAAAAAACAGCTGGGGAGAGTAAATTTGAGGGGAAACAGAGCAGGGACAGGTTTTTGCTAGTTTGGCTGAGTAGAGAAGTGGTGAGGGGAAGTGGAAGAAAATAAAGGGGGTTAAACCCGGGGGAGTTGAGAGGTCATGACAAGGGTTAGAGAATTTTAGGGCACTTCTCCCCAGGGTTTTAAAAAACCCGTACTTTTCCTGTCATTTGTCAGTTTTTACCCTCATATGTTTAAAAAACCTGTATTCACTTCATGTCAGTTCACATTTTCTACCCTCCCTATGTTAAAACACCTGTACTCCTGTCATGGGCCTTTTTACAGTATGAAAAGATACCCAGTCCACACCTACCCGTCTAGATAATTAAAAAATCTCTCATTTACACTATTATGGTGGGGGTCAGACTGCACCCCCACCACACACCACCTAACAAAAAGGCTGTGTTTTTTGTTTTTTGTGGGGTGTGTTTGTTTTGTGTGTGTGTGTGTGTGTGGTGTGTGTGTATGTGTGTGTGTGTGTGTGTGGGTGTTTTGGGGTGTGTGTGTGGGTTTTGTGTGTGTGGGGTTTTAGGAGGAAACTGCCTCTGAGATGGAAAAGGGAAACCACGGGGAGGAGAGTGGAAAAACTCCCCACACCCCCCTTCTGGAATGTGAGTGAACATAAGTATATTATCTAAATTTTCTAAACCCGGTACAGGAGGGGCCCAAACCCCCCAGGGGATAGAGTGGACATAGAGTATTTTATCTATTATAACTGGGGGTTTTGACCCCTTCTTTCTCCCGGTCCACCCCAACCTCTCCCTCTGGCCTTATTCCCACCAGGCCCCGAACTAAACTTTTTCCCCGGTGGGGTTTCCCTCCAGGTCCTCCTCCTCCTTCCTTTCCCCGCCTCATCTAGGAGTTTTTTTCTTTTAGCTCAGGACAGGGTAAGTACAGGGGAAAAGGACGGTTTTGAGAATTTTTTGGATTTCCCCTTTTAAACCCCCATATGTTTTTAAAAAACCCGTACTCCCTGTCATAAATCAGGTTTTCACCCTCATAAAGTTAAAAAAACCTGTACCAAATTTCATAGTCCCGTTTTTACAGTTCTTTCCCTCATATGTTAAAAAACCCCTTTTCTCACTTGCATATTTAAATTTTACCCTCATATTTAAAACCCTTCACTCAATGTCATAGTCAGTTCTACGTTTTTTAAACCCCCAAAAATATTAAAAAAACCTGTACTCCTGTCTAGTCAGTTTCTACGTATGAAATAACAGTCCACAAAATACAGTCTAGATAATTAAATAAACTTTTCATGTACACTTTTGAAATGGTGGGGGGCAGACTGCATCCCTACTACACATACACACCACCATTAGCCAAAAAAGGCTGTAAATTTTATTTCGTATACCGTGTATTAACTTTTTTTGTGTGTGTGTGTGTGTGTGTGTGTGTTGTGGGTGGGGGGGGGGTTTTGTGTGTTTGTGGGGTTGGTTTTGTGTGTGTGTGTGTGGGGTGTGTGTTTTGTGTGTAGGGGGAAACTGCCTCTGAATGGAAAAGGAAAACCCCAGGGGGGGAGATTTGGGGAAATCCCCCCACCTCTTCTAGAAAAAAGAGTGGGAAAATAAAAGTTTTATTTCTATTCACCTGGTACCGGGCCCGGCCAAACCCCCCAGGTGGATATGAGTGGACATAAGTAAAATTTTCTATTTTCTACCGGGGACAGCCCCGGGGGGAAACCCCCCAATGGGTATTATGGAATGAGTATATTATCTATTATCTAACCCGGGAAAAGGGCCGGGCCACCCCTCCGAGTGGATATGAGTGAACATAGAGGGTTTTTATTTTAAAAATCTACCTGGTACAGCCAGGGCCACCCCTCAAGTGGATATGAATGGAAAAATAGATTAAAATTATCTATTATTTACCTGGGAAAAAGCCGGGGGCCCCCCCTCAGAGTGATATGAGTGGACATAGAGTAAAATTATCTATTTTAAACTGGGTTTTTTTGAGCCCTGAATTTCTGATTGGCTGAAAAGCCGTGGTATGACAAAATTGTATTTTTACTGCTCTAATTACTTTTGGGACCCAGTAACAAAAAAGGGGGCCTCGGGGGTTTTTTATCGTTGTGCCTAAAAAAAAATCCTTAGCCCCTGGTATTTGGCCATATACCACACCCCTTCGTGCCTTATTTTCTTTTATCTCCCCAAAAGCAACAAAACAACCCTTTTGGGGGGGGCTACGAAAGGTAAACTGTAGTTATAGTGGGGGGCGGTTTCCCCATCAGTAGTGCTGAATTTCGACATCACCCGAGGGTCATTTAAACTCATAGGGTTTTCCTTCATACTTTCCCCATTTTTTTTACCATTTGTTTTTCCATGCGCCCTTATAGAAATACCTTTTTGCCAAATGCTTTTGATTTATCCGTTGATTTTTTAAAAAAACTTTTTTGCTTTTTTTCAGTCGCTGTTTGAAAGGGCCCCATTGCTTTGTTTTTTTAGGGGGAAGGGAGGGTACTGGTTTTTTCTCTGTGCCATCCGTGGGGGAAATTTCTAGATCATTTTTTAGCTTTTTTTATTTTCTATCAAAATTTGTTTTTTTTTCCCGGATCATCTGTATGGTCACAATATCACTAGACCAAAATAACTCAGCTTGGTTTTTTGGGGGTTTTTGGGGAAAAAAGGAAAAACTGGAGTTCTACTTAGCGTTATAATGGAATTGGGTTTTTCTGTTTTGTACTCCAATTTTGGGAAGGGGTGGTAGGTAGGGGGGGGAAAAATATAGGAAAAATAAAAAAAATAAAGGGATTGGAAAAAGATGGGAAAAAAATTGGGAAATTTAGGAACCTACAATCTATCTGCCCAAAAATTAAGCTGATCCCCCCCCCCCCCCCTCCACCCTAAAAAAGTACCGTTAAAACCCCAAGCAAAAATCCAATCCATCCAAAAAGTATAGGTTAAAGACAGTAGGCCTTAAAAAACCTTTTTTTTCCGCCCGAAGATTCGTTTTGCAATGGGGATTTTGCCTACATTTTTTGGATTTTTTGTGCCCCTGAGAAAAAAAGTCACGCCGAAAAATAATTTAAATTTTTTACTTAGGCAAGTTACACTTACGTGGAAATTTCTGAGATCTCCAAGATCCAGGATCGTACAGGGGTTTTGTAAATTTTTCTTTTCAATTTAAAAATCTTATTTAAATTTTAAAAAAAAACTATAATTAAAAGAATTAATGTAAAAGGGAAAAAAAGGGGAGGGGTTTTAAAGTCCAAAAATTATCTAAAGAAGACTCCGAGCATTTATGAATTTGACAAAACCCCCAACTAGGGGTTTAAAAATGTTTTTTTATTCAAATCATGTTTTTATAATGAAAGTAGACTTTCCTTTCTGCGTTTTGTTTTTTATGGTGTTTAAAAATTTTCGTCTGAAGTGTAGGCTACCGGAGGGTTTAGGGCCCAGGGGAGGGAAAAGTAAAGGGAAAGGAAGTGACCCACCCTTTTTTTTTTTTAAAAAATGCATTGAAAGTATAGGGAGCGTAACCTTTTTCAACCCTGACCCGGGAAACAGAGTTTACCCCCAAAAAAATTTTACCACTACACACGGGCTACCGGTAAAGGGCCTTTTTTTGAAGTTCATGGAAAACAATTTTAGCCTAGTCTAATTAAATTGACCGTGTGGTTCAGGGTTTCCACCATTTTTTTTCCTGGATGGTTTTTAGCTCCTTTCAAATGTGTCCCCAAAAAAAAAAGGGGACTGGCCAACCCCAATCCTGGTTTTCCCCTCTAGGTTTCTTCCAGTGGAGGCTGCTGAGGGGAGGGAAAATCAATTAAAGGCTGGGAAAGGAGTCAAAAGGAAGGGATCAAAAATGTTTTTTTTCCATATTTTGATACCATTCCATTGATTCCATTCCACCCTTTTTCTAGACCGTCCTCCCATCAGCAGCCTCCACTGGGGTTTCCCTTTCCCATCAACTTGTGCTTTTACATCTGCATTGCTTTGGGGGTTTTTTGGGGGTTTTTGGGTGGGGGTTTTTTGTATAAGCACTTTTTCACAACTGCTGAATAAAAGGGCCCTTTTTAAAATCAATTTGATTGATTTTTTCTATAGGCACTGGGAAAATTTAATATATGACCCACTGGTTTTTGGGCTATGGGAGGAAAACAACTTTAAAAATGGGGAATTCCCCTCAAAAATTCCCCTTCTTACCTCTATTGAATCATCCTCATGACCCGTGAAAAGAAAAGTAGACCAAATGAATGACCACAGCATGTGGTGGTGGTGTAGGGGGGAAAAAGCGGGGGTGTGACTGTTTTCCTGTGTTCAGGGTTTACCCGTCTGTAATTGGGGGGGGCGTCTGGGGGCAAGGGGGGACAAGGGCCCTGGGGATCAAGGTAAGACTAGTGTCACTTCAGAAGGGGCAAATGTCTTGTGAACTAACCACTTGCTGTGTTGTGGTGTGTGGGGTATGAGAAAAGAGGTATATAAAGAAATTTTGGGATGTCCTACCAATTTAATGTGTTCATGTTCTTTTTTTTATATCAGTATTCCTTAAATTTTTATTACTTCCCCTTTTATCTGATCCTCTTTGGGTTTTTTAAACCCTCCATGTTGGAAAGTTCCAGCTCTGCTGCTGACCACTCTGGGGGAAACTCATTTAAGAACATCTGAAACATTTTTCCCTCCCGACCTGAAATAGCTCCAGCTGCCTTTCTTTCCCCCCTCCCAAGAGCCAGCTGGAAAAACAAATGACAGACAGGCAAAAGTGGATCAAAAGGTGAAGAGATACGGCCCTTTAGAGGGCGTGAAGATCCCCTGAAAACAATGAAAGGAAAATGGACCTTTGGGGGATCTTGCTGAGAATTAGAGGAGATCACAGAGGGGTAATTTTCAGGGTTTTTTTTTCCTAGTCAGGATTTGAGTGGGTTTTAAAAAAAATGTCCCAGCTTCTTTACTTTTCGTTTTATAACATAGAAATGAGGATACAACATCTATGTTCCCTTTTGATACACATCTCAGAACGCAGGTAACACCTCTATAAACCGTATTATAGAGTTTGTCATTTCAACTGTTTTCTCCTCAGTCCTCCAGGCCCCAAAAAACGTTTGAAGGAAATGCCAAGTTCCTTCATCTCATAGTCCTCCTAGAACCCCAGGTAAGAGTGAAGGAGATGGTCCTAAAGATGTAGGATCTTCATTTGATCATTCTTTGTTGCTGAGAATTTTCTTATACGGCAGGAAATGCAAACTTGTAGTGTATTTTCCACTTGAATTGACTAAGAAAAATGTATAAACTCCTACAAAATGAAATTAATTATAATATACTAAAGATCCTAATCTGTATTTAATACAAAGACAACTTTAAACCAATAAACTAACAAAAAAAACAAAAAAAAAAAAAAAAAAACAATTATATGATACCACTATTTTCTGTGCAGATCCCACTTTCCTGGAAACTCAATGAAAACATTGTTGGACAGCCTTCACCTTGCCATCAGCGAATGATGGGTAAAGGAAGAAAGTAGAGCCAGGACGTGTCAGCAAGTGCATCCTAGTCTGGAAGCTTAACTGAAGCCACGGACGAGTTAAGCATCACAGAAATGTAGAGGTAGGGGACCAGAGCCTGTGTACTACTGACCCTCCCATGGTAAGAGCTGTCACTAGAAAGAAAGAAAGAAAGAAAGAAAGAGAAAGAAAGAAAGAAAGAAAGAAAGAAAGAAAGAAAGAGGAAGAAAGAAAGAAAGAAAGAAAGAAAGAAAGAAAGAAAGAAAAGAAAGAAGAAAGAAAAGAAAAAAAAAGAAGAAGAAAGAAAGAGAGACAAGTTGAATATGTTTCTATTAAACTACTCATCAAACCCTTTAAAATCTATTGTTTTTACATTTTAGAGGTCTCCTGAAAACTTTGAACCGAAATCTACAATCATGAGGGCAAGGGAGCATACAGGTAACTCAGTATTATTTTAATTGTTTTCTCATGAATAGTTTGTAAGGACAATGCCTCATTTTTCAAATCATATTCAGGGAATGTAATTAAAATGTATTATTCACCATTGTTTGTTCTACAGGTTCCAGTGCCCCAGTGCAGGTCTGTTCCAGTGCAGTATAACAGGCCTGGTGTTTAGGATGGAGGGAGAGGGAGAGGGCTCTATAGGACAGTCCCCTGGAACAGGAGGCTTCTAGCCCAGAGTGGCAAGAGACCTGCAGGACCCCTGTTCAACATCGAACTGCCCTCTGAAGTCTGTCTGCCAACTACACCTCCCACACTGTCAGATTCATTCTGGTGAGTATTTTCATGAATGGCCTAAACAAGAATGTAAATTAATTTGTTCATTGCCTCATTTGTCATTGCTATTGTAGTATATCAGAGAAAGCACAATGTTCTCTTTTGGGAGATTCTCAATTGGAAAAAGTCTGCCTAAAAATAGTAGTAATAATAATAATATAGTCGTAATAATAATAATAGTAATAGTAGTAATAATAATAGTGATAATAATGGATAATAGTAATAATAATAATGATAATAGTATAATAATGATAATAAGAATTGAGAAAATCCTATTGAGATTCTGTTCTTTCCTAGAGGGTGGATGTGACTTCCTGTCTGTAGCCCATGTGACTGATGATGACAAAGTGGAGTTTATCCATCCTCTTGAGATAACAGATACACACATCATAATAAACATCACTGGATTCTCTGCTTATGGGTGATGTCACGGATGATGATGCTCCCCATCTCCCTATCCAGGGGCTTGTGTTGTTATTCCACCAACTGTTTGTCCCTGAAGAGAGGTCCATCCTGAATGTGTTGTTGCTTCCCAGAAATGTTGTGATTAGGGAGGTAAGCATAACATTTCAAACCCCACTTCTATCTGGCTAGAATTCCATCAAGCTGGCAGTGTCAAACACACACATAGAAAAATAACATTTTCTCTGTGCCACAAGAATGCATGTTAATATACTTGTTGACACCAACCAGAATCAAATAATTCTGACAAAGTACTTGATGGGCGCTTGATTTAGCTTGATTTAGTTTGCACAACATGTATTTGATTGAAGCACAATTTATCTGTCCATTGTTGATTCTCAAGGTGCAGGATGAGAGGAAGAGAAGGAATGGAGACAAAGAACCTTCATTGAAACAACTCCTCACTGCATCTAACCCGAACAAACCATACATCCTCTCCACACAAATATTACGCATGGATAGGATCAAACCAACAGTAATTCTATAAGCCATGAAAGATTACAACTTTAGATATTTATTTGCTGTGACCTCGTA
>JAGTTL010001536.1:0-13423 GCA_036851935.1 Coregonus suidteri | reverse complement strand
TCTTCTCATGTCGCTGTGGAGGAATTTTGGCCCACTCTTCCACGCAGAACTGCTCGTTTCAAGTCCTGCCACAACATCTCAATTGGGATTAGGTGCGGACTTTTACTAGGCTATTCCAAAACTTCCAATTTGTTGCTTTTTAAGCAATTTTCATGTAGACTTGATTGTGTGTTTTGGATCATTGTCTTGCTGCATGACCCAGCTGCGCTTCAGCTTCACAGACGGATGGTCTGACATTCTCCATTAGAATTCTCTGATACAGAGCAGAATTCATGGTTCCTTCTATTAAGGCAAGTCGTCCAGGTCCTGAGGCAGTAAAGCATCCCCAAACCATTACACCACCACCACCATGCTTGACCTTTGGTATGATGTTCTTACTGTGGAATGCAGAGTTTGGTTTTCGCCAGGCATTACTGGAACCATGTCGTCCAAAAGGTTCTGTCCATAGAACGTTCTTCCAAGAGTCTTGATGATCATCCAGGTGCTTTTTGGCAAACTTGAGTCAACTTTCTGGACGAGATGGGTCCAATTATGCCTGGCGAAAACCAAACACTGCATTCCACAGTAAGAACATCATATCAAAGGTCAAGCATTTTTTATTTTTTTTATTTCACCTTTATTTAACCAGGTAAACCAGTTGAGAACAAGTTCTCATTTACAACTGCGACCTGGCCAAGATAAAGCAAAGCAGTGCGATAAAAAACAACAACACAGAGTTACATATGGGGTAAAACAAAACAAAGTAAAAAATACAACAGAAATACATATAATATACAGTGTGCAAATTTAGCAAGTTATGGAGGTAAGGCAATAAAATAGGCTATAGTGCAAAATAATTACAATTTAGTATTAACACTGGAATGATGTGCAAGAGATGATGTGCAAATAGAGATACTGGGGTACAAATGAGCAAAATAAATAACAATATAGGGATGAGGTAGTTGGGCGGGCTAATTTCAGATGGGCTGTGTACAGGTGCAGTGATCGGTAAGGTGCTCTGACAAGCATGGTGGTGGTGGTGTGATGGTTTGGGGATGCTTTTTCACACAGGGGAATTGGGTGTTGCATAACTTTGTTTATGAAATAAATGAAATAAATATGTAATTGGTTGTGTTATTTGTTCACTTATGTTCCCTTTATCTAATATTAGGTTTTGGTTGAAGATCTGATAACATTCAGTATCACAAATATGCAAAAGTAGAGAAAATTAGAAAGGGGGTAAATACATTTTTTCATAGCACTGTATATTACCATCTTTGTCTCTCAAAATCATTATAAGGTGGTTAACATTAAAAATCTAAATGAAAATTATTCAAATCTAAAAGTTAAAATTTGACCAGAGAGCGACCTTAGGTTGTGGGAAAAGGCTGCACTTGACCTTGAATCATTCCCACGGTGAACGGCTAAGCCCGCTACGCTATGAAACAACACACTATTGCAGAGACTGATATTACCAGCCGCAATTGATGAGGTGAAAACAAAATGTGGGGCGACAGAGGCACAGAAACACACATCAATACCTTTGTCTGATAACACTGAAATTAAGAATTGATGTTATAGCTAGCAGTCAAGAGTAAACTGACAATGACTAAAAAACTCCACCTTATGTGTGCTGGCTATACTGACGAAAAAGAGATCCCATGGGATCGAATGGTGGGCTTTTGCCACAGATGAGGCTCCATCTATGGCAGGATGGCGGGCAGGCCTCTGCACTTTAGTTATGAATGTGTCTCCCTCTGCCATATGGCTGCATTGTATGATACACCCACTGAGCTATAATGGATACACCAAGAGCAACTGGCGGCAAAAGAGCTGAGCGCAGAACTCGGATATATGCAGCAGGTAACTTCGATTGTAAACTATATCGCGCACGCCCGTTCGCAAAACTATGTGGAGATATGGGATCAGAGCAATGTTCTATTTCACACCAAGGCTTGGTGGTTATCGAGGGGGAGTGTTGTAAATATTTTTTTAATTGAGAAAGGAACTGTTGTCATTCGTAATGGATGTAAAAAACAGACTTTGTTGAATTTGTGTAATGAAAAGAAAATGTGTCTCCTTGCCTATGTAACATACATATTTGGGAAACTGAACAATCTGGACGCAAGCATGCAGGGGAAATACCCCCCCAAAAATCTACAGATGAGTGACCGAATCAGCTAAATCCGTTTGACTGTGATCCTGGCTCAGTTGACATGCCGGTAAGTGAAATCGAACAGCTGATCGAGCGGTCATGTGATCGAATGCTGCAGACAACGAATTCATGGGTCACTATGGAGGAGTTTTGGGTACTAACTCAAAGGGACTCATGGTACGCTGATTCAGTGCTCTCGTCTGCATTAAAAATAAATATCGATCCAGGTTGGATGTAACAGGAGAGATGAGGTGTGCACTGTCGACCACGCCCCCTGACTTTGAGAAGGTCCGACTCAACATGCATCAAGCACACCCATCTCATTAGTGGTGGTGAGATAAGAGAAAATATGTCAGACTAATTTGCAATTGACTCTCATAGCCCCACCTTAAAAGTATAAGATGGTGAGTTGAGAATACAATCAGAAATACTGTTAGAATTTTTTGCAATTGACTGCCATAGCCCCAATTAAAAAACTAAAGGTTGGCTGTTAATTACATACTTTATTTCCCACATACAGTGAGGGAAAAAAGTATTTGATCCCCTGCTGATTTTGTACGTTTGCCCACTGACAAATAAATGATCAGTCTATAATTTTAATGGTAGGTTTATTTGAACAGTGAGAGACAGAATAACAACAAAAAAATCCAGAAAAACGCATGTCAAAAACGTTATAAATTGATTTGCATTTTAATGAGGGAAATAAGTATTTGACCCCCTCTCAATCAGAATGATTTCTGGCTCCCAGGTGTCTTTTATACAGGTAATGAGCTGAGATTAGGAGCACACTCTTAAAGGGAGTGCTTCTAATCTCAGTTTGTTACCTGTATAAAATGCCATACAACACTCCTTTAGTAGCCTCCAACTGCTCTTAAACACTAGTAAAACTAAATGCATGCTTTTCAATCGAACGCTGCTGGCACCCGCCCACCCGACTAGAATCACCACTCTTGACGGGTCTGACCTAGAGTATGTGGACAACTACAAATACCTAGGTGTGTCTGGTTAGACTGTAAACTCTCCTTCCAGACTCACATAAAGAATCTCCAATCCAAAGTTAAATCTAGAATCGGCTTCCTATTTCGCAACAAAGCCTCCTTCACTCATGCTGCCAAACATGCCCTCGTAAAACTGACTATCCTACCGATCCTTGACTTCGGCGATGTCATTTACAAAATAGCCTCCAACACTCTACTCAGCAAATTGGATGTAGTCTATCACAGTGCCATCCGTTTTGTCTCCAAAGCCCCATACGCTACCCACCACTGTGACCTGTACGCTCTTGTTGGCTGGTCCTCACTACATGTTCGTCGTCAAACCCACTGGCTCCAGGCCATCTATAAATCACTTCTAGGCAAATCCCCGCCTTATCTTTAGCTCATTGGTCACCATAGCAGCACCCCCCACCCGTAGTCTGCGCTCCAGCAGGTATATCTCACTGGTCATTCCCAAAAGCCAACACCTCCTTTGGCCGCCATTCCCCTTCCAGTTCTCTGCTGCCAATGACTGGAACGAATTGCAAAAATCTCTGAAGCTGGAGACTCTTATCTCCCTCACTAACTTTAAGCATCAGTTGTCAGAGCACCTTACCGATCACTGCACCTGTACACAGCCCATCTGAAATTAGCCCACCCAACTACCTCATCCCTATATTGTTATTTATTTTGCTCTTTTGCACCCCAGTATCTCTATTTGCACATAATCTCTTGCACATCTAGCATTCCAGTGTTAATACTATTGTAATTATTTTGCACTATAGCCTATTTATTGCCTTACCTCCATAACTTGCTACATTTGCACACACTGTATATATATTTTCTGTTGTATTCTTGACTTTATGTTTTTTACCCCATATGTAACTCTGTGTTGTTTTTATCGCACTGCTTTGCTTTATCTTTGTCACGGTTTCGGCCGAGGCTGCTCCTCCTCCTGGTTCGGGCAGGCTTCGGCGGTCGTCGACCCCGGAGTACTAGCTAGCACCGATCTATGTTTCATGTTCGTTTGGTTTTGTCTTGATGTTGTACACCTGTGTCTTGTTAGTCCTCGTTAGTGTCCTATTTAGTTCTCGTTGTGTGTGTTTGTCTTTGTGTGTGATTGCTCTTCTGTTTTGTGTTGGAGCTACGTACTTCCCTCCAGTGTTTTTGGAGAGGTTTTTTTCGCACATGTTAGTGCGCCGTTTTGTTTGACGCCTGTGTGCGCCGTTATTTCGCCTTCGGGCTTATTGTGCTTATTTTCTACGTGAATATTGCACTAAAGTCTTTTGGACTGAGCTTCTGCGTCCTGCGCTTGATTCATGCACCACACCCACCTTCAGCACCCCTTGACAATCTTGGCCAGGTCGCAGTTGTAAATGAGAACTTGTTCTCAACTGGCTTACCTGGTTAAATAAAGGTGAAAAAAAAAAAAAAAAAAAAAAAAAAAACACCTGTCCACAGAAGCAATCAAATCAATCAGTTTCCAAACTCTCCACCATGGCCAAGACCAAAGAGCTCTCCAAGGATGTCAGGGACAAGATTGTAGACCTACACAAGGCTGGAATGGGCTACAAGACCATCGCCAAGCAGTTTGGTGAGAAGGTGACAACAGTTGGTGCGATTATTCGCAAATGGAAGAAACACAAAATAACTGTCAATCTCCCTCGGCCAGAGCTCCATGCAAGATCTCACCTCGTGGAGTTGCAATGATCATGAGAATGGTGAGGAATCAACCCAGAACTACACGGGAGGATCTTGTCAATGATCTCAAGGCAGCTGGGACCATAGTCACCAAGAAAACAATTGGTAACACACTACGCCGTGAACGACTGAAATCCTGCAGCGCCCGCAAGGTCCCCCTGCTCAAGAAAGCACATATACATGCCCGTCTGAAGTTTTCCAATGAACATCTGAATGATTCAGAGGAGAACTGGGTGAAAGTGTTGTGGTCAGATGAGACCAAAATCGAGCTCTTTGGCATCAACTCAACTCGCCGTGTTTGGAGGAGGAGGAATGCTGCCTATGACCCCAAGAACACCATCCCCACCATCAAACATGGAGGTGGAAACATTATGCTTTGGGGGTGTTTTTCTGCTAAGGGGACAGGACAACTTCACCGCATCAAAGGGACGATGGACGGGGCCATGTACCGTCAAATCTTGGGTGAGAACCTCCTTCCCTCAGCCAGGGCATTGAAAATGGGTCGTGCATGGGTATTCCAGCATGACAATGACCCAAAACACACGGCCAAGGCAACAAAGGAGTGGCTCAAGAAAATCTGTGGAGGAAGCTGAAGGTTTGAGTTGCCAAACGTCAGCCTTGAAACCTTAATGACTTGGAGAAGATCTGCAAAGAGGAGTGGGACACAATCCCTCCTGAGATGTGTGCAAACCTGGTGGCCAACTACAAGAAATGTCTGACCAAGTACTAAGTCATGTTTTGCAGAGGGGTGAAATACTTATTTCCCTCATTAAAATGCAAATCAATTTATAACATTTTTTCTGGATTTTTTTGTTATTATGCTGTCTCTCACTGTTCAAATAAACCAACTATTAAAATTATAGACTGATCATTTCTTTGTCAGTGGGCAAACGTACAAAATCAGCAGGGGATCAAATACTTTTTTCCCTCACTGTAGTTGGGGTCGCAAGAATTTTCAGATGTCAAAATGGGTTCGTGGGCCAAAAATGTTTGGGAACCCGTGGAATAAACAGAGAGGAAGTGCTGAGAAGTATTTCTGTCTGTAATAAAGCCCTTTTGTGGGGGAAATACTCATTCCGATTGGCTGGGCCTGGCTCCCCAGAGGGTGTGCCTGGCTCCCAAGTGGGTGGGCCTATGAATGAATGAATTTATTTCAATTGACTGATTTCCTTCTATGAACTATAACTCACTAAAATCTTTGAAATTGTTGCATTTATATTTTTGTTCAGTATAATTACAATGTAACAACATTTTTGACTTTTGGGGCTCAGCCTTGGTCTTACATGTTGTAGGATGACGCCTCTGAGGATGGAGCGACCACACAGCAGCAGGGACAGCAGACACACTATGGCCACCAGCACGTCAAAAGCCTCCCGTGCATAGTTCTCTGCTATGGGAGGAAGAAGAGAGGAGGGGTGTTTGAATGAATTAAGTCAGGGAGTGAAAGGAAGGAAGAGGCAAACGGCTAGTAAGGAACAGCAGGAAAGAAGTGAATCAATCTCAAGCTTTACCTCCCAATCAAAACGTCAGTACCCCCCATCCCTCCCTCTCTCACCATGTCCCCACACGTTGGGGTCTTTGCACTTCTTGATGGAAGCATGGTTGAGCAGACTGATCTTCACTCTGCCGCTGTGAGCCTTGTTATCCAGGACAACCCGACAGCAGCCACAATACACACTGTAAACGTAGCTACACAAATCCTGGCTTTATAACAGCTGTCTAAGATACAGTGGACTGTATGGGGCTGCAGTGATCCCCTAGGATTTTTTCAGCAGCGGTGGCAAAGTTGGGCGAGGGGTTGTGGCGTGCTAGTGGGCATAGCCAATGGCACGGTTTTATTGGCCCTGCTCTTGGCCGCTGAGACAATGTTGCTGTTTTAAAGCTAATTTCCTGCAATTCTACACATTATGTCATGGCTTATGCCGTGTTCTTATGCTATCTGAATGACTCAAAAATTATAACAAAATCAATGGGGGCCCCATGCCATGACTTTTATTTTGGTGTTTGTTAGTTCTCAAAGATGATCTTATTTTAAAATATATTGTGCCAATATATATTTTCTACATACGTTATATCTGTATTTAGTCGCTTAAGTTTACACTGAAAACGCTTTACTATCCCACATTTTTGTATTTAATTTGTTGTTTTTATCATTTAATCTTTTTTGCAGTGGCAACCACAATTTAAATGCATATAGGGGAAAGACTGGACTGTTCAGGGGAAATTGGTAGGTCATCTCACCATGATAGCAAAGGTGTAGCAGTCTGGGATTTCATTGTTGATGATGGTCTGGATGTTTATGGCCTTCAGCTGGAACTGAATGGTCACATTGATTAGCCTGGAGACCAAGAAGAAGAAGAAGAAGAAGAGAGACAAGATCCAGTAAGAGGAATGTATGCATGTAATCTCAATAGAGAAGTGATGTTACCTAGTAATGTTCTATCTATGTTGATATGCAATGCTGAAATGACTCGAGTGACATTAGCATAAAATGGGATTCAAAACCCCATGAGGAATTGCATGCAAGAATAAAAAGGGGGAGAGGGAGCGAGGGAGACCATTGTGTGGGTGTCTCACTTGTGAAACTGGAGAGTGAAGTTCTTGTAGTCACTGTAATCAGGAGGAGAAGGAGGGTTTGGTAGTGGGTCAACACCAACGCAATCTGAAAAGGACAGAAGGATGGAGTAAGAGGAAGTTGCGAGAGAGGAACAAAAACCCAGAAGATTTTCATTTCCAGAACCATATACACTGAGTACACCAAACATTAGGAAGACCTTTCTAATATTGAGTTGCACCGCCCCCCCCCCCCCCCCCCCCCCCCCCCCCCCATGAACTATCTTTGTGAGGTGAATTGAACAGAAGACTTCCATTTGGCCAGCTCTCCAACTATTATTTTGCTGATGGTAGTGGAAATAGCACTTATATGGTTAGTGCTTTTTATGGACAGGATCTATTCTCAGCACTGAAAGTAGGGCACAGTTAGAGGGCAACTCTTGACATATGTGGAGCTTTGACTCATTAACAGTCACTTCCTTATGGGCCAAAGAGAACTGGCAGTGGATTAAAAAAAACCCCAAGACTGACAGATTTTGATGTGAAATATATGGAGGGGGAATTTGATAGACAACTTAATAAACAGAAGGGGGAAAAAAAGGAGAATGCGGCCAGGGTACCGGTGATAACTTGGGGGTCGATGTCAAAGGTGTCTTTGATGGGGTCGATGATGCCCCTCTTGTAGTACCGCTGGCATAGAGAGAGGGCGCTCCCATTCACACCCTCACCCCACACATATGCATACCGCCCCACTGATGTCTGTGGTAGAGCCAGGTACTGAGGAAAATAAAATATGAATGGAATAGGTAACATACAGTTATACTAATAGCAAAACATAATATAGACAGACAATGAAGACAAAAAATAATTTAAAAACACAACAATAACATAAGGCATTACAGAGAGCAAAATGAGAGGGTTGAGAAGTACTGAGATACTAGTACCTGATCTATAGCATAATAAATATGGCTATAGAGTTCACTCTGTGTGTGGATTGCCATTGAAGAGCCATCCCGGTAGTCTTTAAGGAAAAGGTGTTTGAAGGATGCTGTGTTCTCTTCCTTGAATGTCACCACCATCTGGTTACTCAAGCCAAACAGGACTAACTAGAGAAGGGAGTGACAGGGGATTAAAGGTTAAAACAATCATCAAAATCAACTGAGAAGCCCCATCATGAATACCAACTCTTCAGTTCAGTAAAGACCCACCTGTACAGTGACGATGAGGATCTTGAGCAGCTGCAGGACCAGTTTAAAGGGCTTGCGGCCCTTGGCGTGGTACTTGTCACAGGGGCTCATGAAGAAGTACTTGAGCTTCCTCCGCAGTGCCTCCTCCTCCTGCTGTTGCCGGAGCTCTGAGCCTACCAGACTGGTGAGCCGGGGGTTCCCGCCACTGAGGTCATGGGAGCTGTAGCTGCTCACAGGTGAGAACAGCTCATCCTTCTCTGAGAGAGAATTAATGACAGACATGGGTTCCTACATACAACATAGGGAAGGTATATCTGAAAAGGGCATTCATCAGCTTGATATTGCTGCTGAAAAATAGTAAGTGGGAAAGTGATGTGGTATTATAATTTTACTATAAACGACATAATTCAAGCATGCATTGGATCAGTAGGTATGATATAGCCCATTCAATAGAAAAGTATTTAGACCCCTTGACTATTTCCACATTGTTACGTTACAGTCTTATTCTAAAATTGATTAAATTGTTTTTTCCCCCTCAATCTACATACAATAACCCACTATGACAAAGCAAAATCAGGTTTTTAGACATTTTTGCAAATGTATTAAAAATAAACAACTGAAATATCACATTTACATAAGTATTCAGACCCTTTACTCAGTACTTTGTTGAAGCACCTTTGGCAGCGATTACAGCCTCGAGTCTTCTTTGGTACGACGCTACAAGCGTGGCACACCTGTATTTGGGGAGTTTCTCCCATTCTTCTCTGCAGATCCTCTCAAGCGCTGTCAGGTTGGATGGGGAGCGTCGCTGCAAATCTATTTTCAGGTCTCTCCAGAGACGTTCGATCGGGTTCAAGTCCGGGCTCTGGCTGGGCCACTCAAGGACATTCAGAGACTTGTTCCGAAGCCACTCCTGCAATGTCTTGGCTGTGTGCTTAGGGTTGTTGTCCAGTTGGAAGGTGAACCTTGGCCCCAGTCTGAGGTCCAGAGCGCTCTGGAGCAGGTTTTCATCAAGGATCTCTCTGTACTTTGCTCCGTTCATCTTTCCCTCGATTATGACTAGTCTCCCAGTCCCTGCCACTAAACAACTTCCCCACAGCATGATGCTGCCACCACCATGCTTCACGGTAGGGATGGTGCCAGGTTTCCTCCAGACGTGACGCTTGGCATTCAGGCCGAAGAGTTTAATCTTGGTTTCATCAGATCAGAGAATCTTGTTTCTCATGGTCTGAGAGTCCTTTAGGTGCCTTTTGGAAAACTCCAAGCGGACTGTCATGTGCCTTTTACTGAGGAGTGGCTTCCGTCTGGCCACTCTACCATAAAGGCCTAATTGGTGGAGTGCTGCAGAGATGGTTGTCCTTCTGGAAGGTTCTCCCATCTCCACACAGTAACTCTGGAGCTCTGTCAGAGTGACCATCAAGTTCTTGGTCACCTCCCTGACCAAGGCCCTTCTACCCCAATTGCTCAGTTTGGCCGGGACGGCCAGCTCTAGGAAGAATCTTGGTGGTTCCAAACTTCTTCGATTTAAGAATGATGGAGGCCACTGTGTTTATGGGGACCTTCAATGCTGCAGAACTGTTTTGGTACCCTTCCCCAGATCTGTGCCTAGACACAATCCTGTCTCGGAGCTCTACAGAGGATTCCTTCGACCTCATGGCTTGGTTTTTGCTCTGACATGCACTGTCAACTGTGGGACCTTAGATAGACATGTCTGTGCCTTAAATCAATTTTAGAGTAAGGCTGTAACGTAACAAAATGTAGAAAAAGTCAAGGGGTCTGAATACTTTCCGAATGCACTGTACACACACACACGTCTATTCATGAAGATGTTTGCCTGCTGAGGACGGCCCCAGCTAACAATTCTAGGGAGAGAACGTTTTTGTAATGTTATCCGTAATGTTCCCCTAATGTTTGAGTGTCCAGTTTTCCATTAGTTAGGGGAACATTCTATGTTAGCAAAAACCTTCTGAGAACATTTTTAGCATGTTTTGGTGGGAGAATAGTCTATCAACGTCCCACCAAACATACACAGAACATGGTTGCCATGTTCTCAGAAAATAAGATCTTAATGTTCTAGACACATTTCATGAGAACATTGCAGGAACCTTCATGTGTCCAGTTTGAGGGGTTAGGAGGATATTCCATTAACGTCCCACCAAACATACACAGAACATGTTTGCAATGTTCTCAGAATATAAATTAATGTTCTATACACATTTCATGAGAATGTTGAAAGAACATCTCTGTGTATCAGTTGGCAAGACGTCGCCTAATGGTCCCCAGAAAAAAAAGCTTAATTACATATCACGCCTTGTTACTGTTGCCTAGTCAATCAAGGCCCTGATTGGTGAACCACTGATCAATTCATAGCTCTTTGTCTGTTGGCAAGGTTAGGGATACTCACACAGTGCTTTTAACATAGTGTTTTCAACTTACATATTTTACACACTTTGACATACATGATTACATTGTGCATGTTCATTTATACAGTCATTATTATTCAACATCTCCTCACCTGGGATTTGAACTCACAACCTCTTGGTTCACAGTACTCACCATGTCTGTGTCATGTATCGGTTAAATCTGACTATTCTCATCATTGATTTGATTTAGGCTTACTTATTTTGCCATTTTAAGGGCTTTCAGTATAGTTGTCTAATATTGGTGAGGCGTGTTAACCTGTTTCAATGATACTCCTGACTCTCTATGATCAATCAATGTTTTTCCTGAGTGTACTTTTAAACAGAGCTGAGATTGACCTCAAAGTGCATTCACCCAATTGCTTACAGCCTTACACCTATCAAGTTGTTTCAGATCTACACAAGTGCCTGGGGAGGAGGGGTTTCTTCTGGACAGAACAGGGCCCAACTATACTGTAGGTGTGTTGTAACTGTTGCCAAATAATGACATTAACATACACTGAGCATGAAAAACATTAGGAACACCTGCTCTTTCCATGACAGACTGACCAGGTGAAAGTTAGGATCCCTTGTTGATGTCACCTGTTAAATCCACTTCAAATTACTGTAGATGTAGGGGAGGAGACTGGATAAAGAAGGATCTTTAAGCCTTGAGATAATTGAGACATGGATTGTATATGTGTGCCATTCAGAGGGTGAATGGGCAAGACAAAATATTTAAGTGCCTTTGAATGGGGTATGGTAGTAGGTGCCAGGTGCACCGGTTTGAGTGTGTCAAGAACTGCAACACTGCTGGGTTTTTCCACGCTCAACAGTTTCCCGTGTGTATCAAGAATGGTCCACCACCCAAAGGACATCCAGTCAACTTGACACAACTGTGGTAAGCATTGGAGTCAACATGTGCCAGCATCCCTGTGGAACAATTGACACCTTGTAGAGTCCATGTCCCAACGAATTGAGGCTGCTCTGAGGGCAAAAGGGGGTGCAACTGAATATTAGGAAGGTGTTCCTAATGTTTTGTACACTCAGTGTATATTGCTAAGAATGAGAGAGTAGGGTGACTCTCCTAGCAGTTCTTGAACCCAGGCCTCCATTACCAATGACAAATGCCCCAACCACTGTCCCAATAATAATATCACTGCAACTCCCCTCCAAGTCTCCGACCACTACTTTGTATCCTTTTCTCTCTCCTCCAACACTACTCACTCTGCCCCTACTCCGATGGTAATGTGCCGTCGCAACCGTCGCTCTCTCTCTCCCGCTACTCTCTTCTCTTCCATCCTATCATCTCTTCCCTCTGCTAAATCCTTCTCCCTCCGATCTCCTGATTCTTCCTCCTCAACCCTCCTCTCCTCCCTTTCTGCATCTTTTGACTCTCTATGTCCCCTATCCTCCCGGCCGGCTCGGTCCTCCCCTCCTGCTCCGTGGCTTGACGACTCATTGCGAGCTCACAGAAGAGGGCTCCGGGCAGCCGAGCGGAAATGGAGGAAAACTAGACTCCCTGCGATCCTGTCATCTTTTCACTCCCTCCTCTCTGGATTCTCTTCCTCTGTTTCCGCTGCTAAGTCCACTTTCTACCACTCTAAATTCCAAGCATCTGCCTCTAACCCTAGGAAGCTCTTTGCCACCTTCTCCTCCCTGCTGAATCCCCCTCCTCCTCCCCCTCCCTCATCCCTCTCTGTGGATGACTTCATCAACCATTTTCAACACACACACACACAAAAAATAAAATAAAACATTCAATAATAATAATATTTACAAAAAAACACAAAAATAAATAAACAAAAATAAAAATAAACTATATATATATATATATATATATATATATATATATATATATATATATATATATATAAAAAAATAATAAAAAAAATCTTTTAAAAAAACAGATATACAAATTTGAAAGACATTTCTAAAATGAAAAAAAAAATTATAGATATAAAAAAATAAACAATAAATAATTATAATTATAATAGTAAAGTGGTTGTCCCACTGGCTATCATAAGGTGAATGCACCAATTTGTAAGTCGCTCTGGATAAGAGCGTCTGCTAAATGACGTAAATCTAAATGTTATTAAGTCAAATGACACCGCTGGTCCTGCTAACACTGCCCTACCCTATGCTTTGACTTCTTTCTCCCCTCTCTCTCCAGATGAAATCTTGTAACTTGTGACGGCTGGCCGCCCAACAACCTGCCCGCTTGACCCTATCCCCTCCTCTCTTCTCCAGACCATTTCCGGAGACCTTCTCCCTTACCTCACCTCACTCATCAACTCATCCTTGACCACTGGCCATGTCCCTACCGTCTTCAAGAGAGCGAGAAGAGTTGCAACCCTCCTCAAAAAACCTACACTCGATCCCTCCGATGTCAACAACTACAGACCCAGTAATCCCTGCTTTCTTTCTCTCTCCAAAACTCTTGAGCCGTACCGTTCTCTAGCCAACTCTCCTGCT
>JAGTTL010001535.1:0-13424 GCA_036851935.1 Coregonus suidteri | reverse complement strand
ATTGCTTATCCTGGGTGCTACGTTGCCATGCCGTGTTTAACTTTTAATTAGGCCGGTTTGGTCTTTCACTTCTCATTACCCTGGATGTTTATGTGCTCCAGCATATTCAGCTGTGCTGAGACAGGGCTGGGTCTACCAGGGAGAGATAGCAATGCCTCAGTATTTATAGTATACTGCTGGTCTCAGTCTGCTAAGAGCATATCTGAAGCCCGAAGGCATGCCGAATAGTGAAAACGCATGGACCAATGCAGGAGCAGCTATGGTGGTTAAATATGCAACAGGCTCTGCTCTCCGACTCGTTTCCCCACGGGAGCCAGAACCTATAGGCCTTCACCTGCAGTCTCTCTACTGCCGAGGAAACATACTGTAGACACACATCGCTTCGAGCATACCTGCCTTTCCACTTCGATTACTCCTCATGTCAACTCCGTTGGCCATGAAACCTGTCCGACAGAAATGAGCAAAGGCCGTGTCACGTGACACATTAAGTGTTTTATTGAATCACTCTTAAAGACGGATGGTGCTTTTTCCTCACACACGGTGTGAGGTGTCTGCAGAAGAAACGTGGCACTGCTTCTCTTGAAACATGAGTGTGTCAGTCCTTTTTACTACGACCAAAAGAAAAGTGGGACTTAAAAGCTTTGCATGCGTGTTTGTGCGTCATGGTCTCTCCTGGTAGAAGTGGCAAAGTCAGTGGGTTTAGGTGTGTGTTGACCTTGGTATACTCTTAGAAAAAAGGGTTCTAAAAGGGTTTCTTCAGCTCTCCCCATAGGATAACCCTTTTTGGTTTCCAGGTAGAAACTAATTTGGGTTTCCATGTAGAACCCTCTGTGAGAAGGGTTCTACATGGAACTCAAAAGGGTTCTACCTGGAACCAAAAAGGGTTGTTCAAAGGGTTCTCCTATGGGGACAGCCGAAGAACCCTTTTAGGTTCTAGATAGCACCTTTTTTTCTAAAGAGTGTAGGTGAGATGTCCAGGCTGTGAGCCCTGGGGCTGTAATGGAACTACTGTCATGGGGCTGCTGCTGTCTGTTTCTTTGTTATTTCTCTACCAGGCAGACCGTTTGCATTCATACCATGCACATCATCATTGTTTTTGTTTGCCTGGTTACAGGTGGACACTATCCTAGATTTTGTACATGCAAATGGTTTTTGTGTCATTTCATGTCCACCTGTGTTTATTTCATGATGTTTTGCCAAGTAAGAGCTTGAAAATATTCCTTTGAAAGATATGAATGAATCCAATCTCTTTTAGATACACAGCCAGAGGGGGTGAAATGTGTCACTCTCGCTGCACATTCACAAACAGAGATATTCATGTCCTTTAAAATTGAAAAAAATGGGGTAGTCCATAGAGATCCTATCTAATTCCAAATGGCTGTGGGGTAGTCTTTCTATCTCATATGAGAATGAAAACATATATTTTTTTGTTGCGGAGACAAAGATGTGCTGCATGATGCACCAACATACATATCTTATTTTCACGATCAGCAGACCTTTTTCTTGCGTGCCAAAATGCTTACTTTTCCAAATCTCCTGGGTTTTATGTACTTCCTGAGTTGTTCCATTTACTAATCTGACAGTGTCAGAATCTCAGTCATGATTCTTTTTATGGATTTCTTTTAGAATACCTGTGTGTTTAGAACAAAGACAATCTATGAGGCGGTTTTTCTTAGGTGTTAAACAATGTATGTCCTTGAGTATTTTGTGGTTTGACTTCCAAATATAGAGCCCTAGTCTGTCTATAGTTCTACCTGTGATGTGAATGTTAAAATCCTAACACTCTTGGCTTCATCCAGCTTCTCAAACACATTAACAAAACAATGTTTTTTTGATGCAGTCATTTTTTGGTGAATTGGCAGTCACAGGTTATATTGCACTGTACTGAAAAGCCAATAGCCAGTATGAGAGAAAAGAGGCTCATGTGCAATGACATAAATCAAAATAAAATCACATTTTATTGGCCACATGCGCCAAATACAAACAGGTGTAGACTTTACAGTGAAATGCTTACTTACAGCCCTTAACCAACAATGCAATAATTTTTTTATAAAAAAAGTAAAATAAAATAACAACAAAAAAGTGTTGAGAAAAAAACAAGAGCAGAAGTAACATAAAATAACAGTAGGCTAGACAGTGGGGAGAACAAGTATTTGATACACTGCCGATTTGGCAGGTTTTCCCTACTTACAAAAGCATGTAGAGGTCTGTCATTTTTTATCATAGGTACACTTCAACTGTGAGAGACGGAATCTAAAACAAAAATCCAGAAAATCACATTGTATGATTTTTAAAGTAAATAATTTGCATTTTATTGCATGACATAAGTATTTGATACATCAGAAAAGAAGAACTTAATATTTGGTACAGAAACCTTTGTTTGCAATTACAGAGATCATACGTTTCCTGTAGGTCTTGACCAGGTTTGCACACACTGCAGCAGGGATTTTGCGCCCACTCCTCCAGACAGACCTTCTCCAGATCCATCAGGTTTCGGGGCTGTCGCTAGGCAATACGGACTTTCAGCTCCCTCCAAAGATTTTCTATTGGGTTCAGGTCTGGAGACTGGCTAGGCCACTCCAGGACCTTGAGATGCTTCTTACGGAGCCACTCCTTAGTTTGCCCTGGCTGTGTTGTTTCGGGTCGTTGTCATGCTGGAAGACCCAGCCACGACCCATCTTCAATGCTCTTACTGAGGGAAGGAGGTTGTTGGCCAAGATCTCGCGATACTTGCCCGCAAGTCATCCTCCCCTCAATACGGTGCAGTCGTCCCTGTCCATCTTTGCAGAAAAGCATCCCCAAAGAATTTTGGATTGTTTTCCACCTCCATGCTTCACGGTTGGGATGGTGTTCTTTGGAGTTGTACTCATCCTTCTTCTTCCTCCAAACACGGCGAGTGTGTTGAGTTTAGACCAAAAAACGCTCTATTTTTTTGTCTCATCAGACCACATGACCTTCTCCCATTCCTACTCTTCTGGATCATCCAGATGGTCATTGGCAAACTTCAGACAGGCCTGGACATGCACTGGCTCTTGAGCATGCAGGATTTTAATCCATGACGGCGTAGTGTGTTTACTAATGGTTTTTCTTGGAGAATGTGTCCCAGCTCTCTTCAGGTCATTGACCAGGTCCTGCCGTGTAGTTCTGGGCTGATCCCTCACCTTCCTCATGATCATTGATGCCCCACGAGGTGAGATCTTGCATGGAGCCCCAGACCGAGGGTGATTGACCGTCATCTGAACTTCTTCAATTTCTAATAATTGCGCCAACAGTTGTTGCCTCCTCACCAAGCTGCTTGCCTATTGTCCTGTAGCCCATCCCAGCCTTGTGCAGCGTCTACCAATTTTATCCCTGATGTTCCCTTACACAGCTTCTCTGGTCTTGCGCCATTGGTGGAGAGTGTTGGAGTCTGTTTGATTGAGTGTGTGGACAGGTGTCTTTTTATTACAGGTAACGAGTTCAAACAGGTGTAGTTAAATACAGGTAATGAGTGGAGAACAGGAGGGCTTCTTGAAGAAAAACTAACAACGGTCTGTGAGTGGCCGGAATTCTTACTGGTTGGTAGGTGATCAATACTTATGTCATGCAAGAAAATGCAAATTAATTACTTAAAAATCATACAAATGTGATTTTTTCTGGATTTTTGTTTTAGATTCTGCCCTCTCACAGTTGAAGTGTACCTATGATAAAAATCTAACAGACCTCTACTCCTCTACCTCTGCTTTTGTAAAGTAGGAAAACCTGCAAAATCGGCAGTGTATCAAATACTTGTTTCTCCTCACTGTATAAGGGGAGGCAGGGGAGTACCGATGCAGAGTCAATGTGCGGGGGCACCAGCTAGTTGAGGTAGTTGACTACCTCTCTCACAAACCCTGGAGAGTGCCAGTGACAGCCTCTGTGAGACACCCGCACCAGCTAGGCTGGGGCCTCTTTTCTCTCTATAATGCCCTCAGGATATACTCTGGTAGCAACCCTCCCTAGTAACCCAATCCTCCATTTTCCTCCATTTGTTTTGGCCCATATTTAGAGATGTGCTCACTCCAAACGGTTAAGCTGTTAGGGTACATTCTGGCCTTGACTCATTCTGTACACTGTGTTTAATTGCATTGGTTTAATACAGCTGGGCGTTGTGTATGATTCTACACCGTGAACATAACAATTATCCCGTCCTAGAGGAGCAACTAAGGAGTTCTAGGGCCTATTAGTCAGTAGACAGTGTGATAGACGCTACAAGTGACATTCACAACATTACTTTGGAACATTTGGAAGGCAGCTGAAAACCCTGCAGAGCTTTGGCAGAGTCAATTGTTATATACCCCTCAAACTTAACTCTGGACCTCGAAGCCAGTTTCACTGTGTTTTTTTTCATTGTTTCCCTCTAATCAGGGACTGATTTAGACCTGGGACACCAGTATGTGTAATTAATTATCAGGTAAGCACTGAAACCCAAGCAAGCTCCGGACCTCATAGGGTAAGAGTTGAATACCCCCTGTTATAGACAAACGACTTCCTGTGAAGTCGTTTGTCTATGTTCAGAGTTTAGTGGTGGAGATTTTATTCTCCCATATTGTTAGTACCCTTAACGTCCACTCATGTGGTTTATTATATATTACATAATGCTGCCCATTGTGGTCTATAATAGAGGAGCAAAGTGCTCCTGAATGAATTGCCGTGGCTGAACCAGAATGAGTGTGAGGGGGGCTCTACATCTATGAATGCTCTGCTGTGGCTAGCTGCAAGCTGTAAGCTCTCCCATGCACTCGTCTGAAATTACCTGTCGGCATCGATTAGAGGGAGTCTGCATGGACGGTATCTTGGATTTTTCTTGCCTTAATTAAGATAATCTCCTGCCTCGCTGTTTGTGATGCCCCTTGTTGACCCTCCTTGAGAATGTAATGTGAGGTCTGTTAGCTCTGCTGTTGGTCCCCCAGCACTAATATCCTGCAGCCACACATAGCGAATCTCTCCACCGCACACACTCTCATCTGTTTCATGTCTCCACTCTGCCCCCAATCCTCATCTCCTCTCACCTTATCTTTCACTTCTTATTTTCAGTTATTCTTATCTCCCCTCCCCCTCTTTTACCTCACTTGTTTCACTTTTGCATTCATCCTCACCTTTACTCTCCACACCCTCTCATGCTCTCTCTCTCTCTCTTTTGTAGAATGGTAGATACAATATGTTGGCAGGGAATTCTAAAGTGTGACTCATTACCATGCAGAGGCAGAACATCTAGCTCATTTAGCACATGATGTTGGTTTGAAAATGGTCAATTAGCATTAAAGTGCATAATCCAAATGTAAGTGTTTAGCCTGTTAGCAAAATATCACAGTTCATGGTACAGGAAACAGTCATTTTTAGCTCTTAATATAAAACTGTAGTCTTGTATCTAACATGAAATGAGTGTCAAGTTAAAATGGTGTGCAAAGGTTGATTAGATGTTACATGCATTATTCCTATCCTGCAGTCTTCTCCTTTCAATCAGCAGAGGCCCAGTGGCCTCTTGCTTTGCCACAACTTCCTGTCTGTCTGTCTGTCTGTCTGGGTGGGTGGGAGTGACTCAGCCCCTTAACATTCTGCAGATGGACTCTTTAGAGCCTTTATCACCTTTATCACCTGGATTCAAACACAGCACCGTCAAATGATAGTGTCCTCGTTCAAGCCATTTTGTTATTGTGTTTATCATTCCTAATCCCCCAGGTAATCCCATCGACTGACTCTATTATGCCTACAAAGCCAATACCTTCCAGGGGGAGGGAACATTGCTGGACAGCTAACTCCCTCTCACTCAATCTCTCTCTCTTTCTTTCTCCATTTAACTGTCTGGCTCAGATATGAGTTCATTAGCACTGGATGGTGATGGTCAACAAGTTTTCATTGTCCCTTTCCCTGGGTGACAAACTGTCCCCAAATGAATAACTCTGCAGATTCATGAGGTCTGAGAATAACACTCCCTTAATTGGATTCATTGCAGATGATCATCGTCCTCATTAACACCATTTGTGCAACAATGATGTAGACTCATCCTTTTATTGCCTCTCCTCCCTCCGGAAATATACAATTATCTTTTTGTAAATGGATTTCTACCACATGCAGAGTTGTAACAACTCACACATGCCCACATAAAAATGCTCCGGTGACAGAACACACACACACACACACACATGGACGCCACACGCACACTAAGTTTTGTCTCCCCTTTGCATGCACATACATCTAGGTCAGAAGGAGGTTCAAAACATATTTCTCTTTTCATGTTTGTCTGACTCTAATCCACTCTAATCCATTATTTGTCATGCTTAGAGTGCGCTGTAAGTATTAAAGTTTAGGTGGAAAAGCAGATCATGGTGGGACTGGAGAACAGGACTTGGGGCCCTGCTAGCTGACATTATCAGATCACAGGCTACATTGCCTTGAGCAGATCCCTCCCTGAGGTTGACACCATTTCCCCCAGTACTGTCCATTGATCTTAGATTTCCCAAGATCACTCTGAGGGCTGGTGCCTCAACCAACTGTCCAGGGACTTAGGGAGTAGTACACAGAAGTAATGTTACACAGGACACCTTTCCCTCAAACGGCCCCTGCCCTGCGTCAAACCTTCACTTTGCCTCCTTGAAGTAGTCAAGAGGCTGCATCGGCTAATACCTCTCCATTTCCTACAGAGCATCGTAAATTAGGTTCTCAGCATGTCGTGTTGGCACAGAGTTGGATTAAGTGCAAGACTGTTCAAACCAAGTGGGCAGTATGCATAGCACCTCACTCACTGGGGATTGCCCCTTTCAATGGTATTTCTTTCCTCTCCATTATTTTACTGGAAATTGTCAGGTAATCCAATATATATATATATATATATATACAGTGGGGAAAAAAGTATTTAGTCAACCACCAATTGTGCAAGTTCTCCCACTTAAAAAGATGAGAGAGGCCTGTAATTTTCATCATAGGTACACTTCACAATATGACAGACAAATTGAGGGAAAAAAATCCAGAAAATCACATTGTAGGATTTTTTATGAATTTATTTGCTAATTATGGTGGAAAATAAGTATTTGGTCACCTACAAACAAGCAAGATTTCTGGCTCTCACAGACCTGTAACTTCTTCTTTAAGAGTGCTCCTCTGTCCTCCACTCGTTACCTGTATTAATGGCACCTGTTTGAACTTGTTATCAGTATAAAAAGACACCTGTCCACAACCTCAAACAGTCACACTCCAAACTCCACTATGGCCAAGACCAAAGAGCTGTCAAAGGACACCAGAAACAAAATTGTAGACCTGCACCAGGCTGGGAAGACTGAATCTGCAATAGGTAAGCAGCTTGGTTTGAAGAAATCAACTGTGGGAGCAATTATTATGAAATGGAAGACATACAAGACCACTGATAATCTCCCTCGATCTGGGGCTCCACGCAAGATTAAACCCCTACAACTCATCCAGAATGCCGCAGCCCGTCTGGTGTTCAACCTTCCCAAGTTCTCTCACGTCACCCCCCTCCTCCGCACACTCCACTGGCTTCCAGTTGAAGCTCGCATCCGTTACAAGACCATGGTGCTTGCCTATGGAGCAGTGAGGGGAACGGCACCTCTGTACCTTCGGGCTCTGATCAGTCCCTACACCCAAACGAGGGCATTGCGTTCATCCACCTCTGGCCTGCTGGCTCCCCTTCCTCTGCGGAAGCATAGTTCCCGCTCAGGCCAGTCAAAACTGTTCGCTGCTCTGGCACCCCAATGGTGGAACAAGCTCCCTCACGACGCCAGGACAGCGGAGTCACTCACCACCTTCCGGAGACATTTGAAACCCCACCTCTTTAAGGAATACCTGGGATAGGATAAAGTAATCCTTTCTACCCCCCCCCCCCCCCCAAATTGTAAAGTGGTTATCCCACTGGCTATAGGGTGAATGCACCAATTTGTGAGTCGCTCTGGATTAGAGCGTCTGCTAAAAGACGTAAATGTGCCCTTGAGCAAGGCACTTAACCCTAATTGCTCCTGTAAGTCGCTCTGGATAAGAGCGTCTGCTAAATGACTAAAATGTAAATGTAAATGTAAATCTCACCCCGTGGGGTCAAAATGATCACAAGAACGGTGAGCAAAAATCACAGAACCACCTAGTGAATGACCTGCAGAGAGCTGGGACCAAAGTAACAAAGCCTACCATCAGTAACACACTACGCCGCCAGGGACTCAAATCCTGCAGTGCCAGACGAGTCCCCCTGCTTAAGCCAGTACATGTCCAGGCCCGTTTGCTAGAGTGCATTTGGATGATCCAGAAGAGGATTGGAGAATGTCATATGGTCAGATGAAACCAAAATAGAACTTTTTGGTTAAAAACTCAACTCGTCGTGTTTGGAGGACAAAAAGAATGCTGAGTTGCATCCAAAGAACACCATACCTACTGTGAAGCATGGGGTGGAAACATCATGCTTTGGGGCTGTTTTTCTGCAAAGGGACCAGGGACGACTGATCCGTGTAAAGGAAAGAATGAATGGGGCCATGTATCGTGATATTTTGAGTGAAAACCTCCTTCCATCAGCAAGGGCATTGAAGATGAAACGTGGCTGGGTCTTTCAGCATGACAATGATCCCAAACACACCGCCCGGGCAACGAAGGAGTGGCTTCGTAAGAAGCATTTCAAGGTCCTGGAGTGGCCTAGCCAGTCTCCAGATCTCAACCCCATAGAAAATCTTTGGAGGGAGTTGAAAGTCCGTGTTGCCCAGCGACAGCCCCAAAACATCACTGTTCTAGAGGAGATCTGCATGGAGGAATGGGCCAAAATACCAGCAACAGTGTGTGAAAACCTTGTGAAGACTTACAGAAAACGTTTCACCTGTGTCATTGCCAACAAAGGGTATATAACAAAGTATTGAGAAACTTTTGTTATTGACCAAATACTTATTTTCCACCATAATTTGCAAATAAATTCATTAAAGATCCTACAATGTGATTTTCTGGATTTGTTTTTTCTCATTTTGTCTGTCATAGTTGACGTGTACCTATGATGAAAATGACAGGCCTCTCTCATCTTTTTAAGTGGGAGAACTTGCACAATTGGTGGCTGACTAAATACTTTTTCCCCCCACTATACTACCGTTCAAAAGTTTGGGGTCACTTAGAAAAGCATTTTTTTTGTCCATTAAAATTACATCAAATTGATCAGAAATACAGTGTAGACATTGTTAATGTTGTAAATGGCTATTGTAGCTGGAAACGGGCTGATTTTTAATGGAATATCTACATAGACGTACAGAGGCCCATTATCAGCAACCATCAGTCCTGTGTTCCAATGGCACTTTGTGCTTGCTAATCCAAGTTTATCATTTTAAAAGGCTAATTGATCATTAGAAAACCCTTTTGCAATTATGTTAGCACAGCTGAAAACTGTTGTGCTGATTAAAGAAGCAATAAAACTGGCCTTCTTGAGACTAGTTGAGTATCTGGAGCATCAGCAATTGTGGGTTTCGAATACAGTCTCAAAATGGCCAGAAACAAATAACTTTCTTCTGAAACTCGTCAGTCTATTCTTGTTCTGAGAAATTAAGGCTATTCCATGCGAGAAATTGCCAAAAAACTGAAGATCTCGTACAACGCTGTGTACTACTCACTTCACAGAACAGCTCAAACTGGCTCTAACCAGAATAGAAAGAGGAGTGGGAGGCCCCGGTGCACAACTGAGCAAGAGGACAAATACATTAGAGTGTCTAGTTTGAGAACCAGACGCCTCACAGGTCCTCAACCGGCAGTTCATTAAATAGTACCCGCAAAAACACCAGTCTCAACGTCAACAGTGAAGAGGCGACTCCGTGATGCTGATCTTCTAGGCAGAGTTGCAAAGAAAAAGCCATATCTCAGACTGGTCAATAAAAAAATGATTAAGATGGGCAAAGAACACAGACACTGGACAGAGGAAGATTGGGAAAAAAGTGTTATGGACTGACTAATCGAAGTTTGGATCACAAAGAAGAACATTTGTGAGACACAGACCAAATACAAAGATGCTGGAGGAGTGCCTGATGCCATCTGTCAAGTATGGTGGAGGCATTGGGATGGTCTGGGGGGTGCTTTGGTTGTGGTAAAGTGGGAGATTTGTACAGGGTAAAAGGGATCTTGAAGAAGGAAGGCTATCACTCCATTTTGCAATGTCATGCCATACCCTGTGGACGGCGCTTGATTGGAGCCAATTTCCTCCTACAACAGGACAATGACCCAAAGCACAGCTCCAAACTACGCAATAACTATTTAGGGAAGAAGCATCAGCTGGTATTCTGTCTATAATGGAGTGGCCAGCACAGTCACCGGATCTCAACCCTATTGAGCTGTTGTGGGAGCAGCTTGACTATATGGTACATAAGAAGTGCCCATCAAGCCAATCCAACTTGTGGGAGGTGCTTCAGGAAGCATGGGGTGAAATCTCTTCAGATTACCTCAACAAATTGACAACTAGAATGCAAAAGGTCTGCAAGGCTGTAATTGCTGCAAATGGAGGATTCTTTGACGAAAGCAAAGTTTGAAGGACACAATTATTATTTCAATTAAAAATCATTATTTCTAAACTTGTCAATGACTAACCTTGTCCTATTCATTTTGCTATATTTCCTATTCAAACTCATTTCATGTATGTTTTCATGGAAAACAAGGACATTTCTAAGTGACCCCAAAACTTTTGTATGTGGATTGGTCTACTAAATAATATTGTATTTTGTATTTGAATGTTCATTATAAACAAATTAGCAGGTGTCACATTGTATACTGATAGAAGACAGGCGCAGGAATGCGTAATAGGGTTTTTTATTACTCTACCCAACATAAGGTACGTCATGGAAAAAACGACTGGGACGAAGCCCAAAACAAACACATATATATATGTATATATTGTGTATATGTATATATATATATATATATATATATATATATATATATATATATATATATAACACAGGGATGTAACCCAAACAAAAGAGCGAGGTGTAAACCTCTAAATAATACACAGGGACAAGACTCGTAATAACAAGTGCACAATTACTCGGTATGTAATCTGTAATACAATGTACTCACGAGACCAATGGACATGGGACAATAATCGTCAAGGACAATGGGGAACAGAGGGCACATATATACACATACTAAAATCAGGGGGAATGGGAACCAGGTGTGTGCGTAATGAGACAAGACAGTCCGGGGTTGGTGGTAATGAACCAGGTCAGTGACGCTTAGAAGGCCGGTGACGTAGACCTCCGGAGCTGGTGAACGGAATGAGCAGCAGTACCGGGGGGGATCCGTGACAGCAGGGTTCCTTGAACTCTTTTAGTCGTTATCTTGGGGTCTCCATACATTTTACATTTTACATAATTTAACAGACGCTCTTATCCAGAGCGACTTACAAATTGGGGAATTCAACTTATGATAGCCAGTGGGGCAACCACCTTTTTTTTTTTTATGGGGGGTGGGGGAAGAAGGATTACTTTTATACTATTCCAGGTATTCCTTAAAGAGGTAGGGTTTCAAGTGTCTCCGGAAGGTGGTCAGAGACTCCGCTGTCCTGGCGTCGTGGGGGAGCTTGTTTCACCATTGGGGTGCCAGAGCAGCGAATACAACATCAGGGCGCAAACACAACATGCCTTTCCCACAGCCTCATCAGAGATTCTTCATAGTATATTTATAATGAAAATTGTAATTTGCTCTGCTCAAATGCATGTGAAAAATGTTCATATACTGTAGCTTCGCTACAACATTTTATCTCACCTTTACTGGATCACTTCCTTTTAACACCAATTTTCAACCATACTGCTGAAGAATTCAAGATATTAAATCCTGTTACGTTATGTGAATTCAGTCAGCCAGATTAAGACATTTAAACATAGTACTGTCACTAGCAACACCTCAACAGTGAGATACAAAACGACTAGCTATTCTTGTTCTGGAGTCCTGACTCATTGTGTGAGAGACTCATGTTATCAGTCAAACAATATTACATTTTCATCTGGGATAATGTGTTAAGCAGATCCCTCTTCCCTGAGGCCTAGAGGAAAACGTATTCCCAACTGAAAGGTACATTTGTCACACTGTAGAATTTGATCGGATTTGTAAGTTCGCAGAGGTGGGTGAAAACTCTGACCTCGCATACAGAGATAAACAAGATACTCGTGCTGGTTTGGGGCCACTTTCGATCCACACTGTATTGTGCACAGAGGAAGAGCTAAGGCAGAGTAAGAAAGAGAGGGCATGGGAGAGAGAGAGAAAAAAAACAGACTCTACTGATTGGTAGAATGTTCTAACTCTCTGACAGACTCTTACAGTACCTTCCCAAAAGAAGGCCAGTCAATCATAACTCAATGGCAGAGTGGGAGAGGGGAGAGGGGAAAGAGGAGGACGTCTATCTCTGGGGCTCCTCTTCCTCCACAGTGTTCCTTAAACATATTAGGAGTGATGGACAAAAAAAAAAAAAAATAACGGAGTGTGTCAGCCAGCGGGGGAAATCAGGGAGGTGACGTACGGGGATAATTTGCTGTCTTACATCTCAGCTGCTTAAATGGAACCCAGTGGGCAGGAGAGCTGGAAGGAGAGGCAAGGATGGGTGTGGAGATACAGTTCACCAGGACAAGCTGTGCTACTCACCTCTTCCTAAAGCTTACTGTCAAACACTTCTCACCTGTATGTACAGGCAAGGGTTCAGTTAAAATGCCATGTACCAAGGTCTATTTTACAGTAAAAGCATTTCCACACGACTAGATATGTGTAAAAACATTTAAATAAAATACAAAGTACTGGTGAATTTACCCATGACTATAGCATTCATACCATTTTGCCTGTGATTTAAATTGTATCATAGAATAATAAAAAATATAAAAATAATAATAATAATAAGTAATTGCCATCTTGAGTCGTAAGGATTTATTTCTCTCTAGACCAGAAAAGAAAGATCTGACTTTGTAGTTGTTTGTGAAAACAGAAAAAAGGCTGTCCTTTCCCTCAAACAATTTGTTCAGACATGCCTTTCCACATTGCATCTCACGTTGTGTCCCTTTTCCCTAATGTAAATTGTCTGTTAATCAGGATAGGCTGGCGTCATAACACCCCCCCCCCCCCCCCCCCCCCTGATCAATGGCACATCAAAGGATAATTTTAAAGTATGGTGACTGGTGGATTATGTTTACAGAGAGGATTATAAGAAGCGCAGGGGGAAGCTCATTCTCTGTCTATTGGTTTTAATAGGCTGGTATTCTGTGAGATAGCTGAAATAAGAAAACAATCTGTTAAAAAGTCAATTCAGGCCTTTATTGTTCCAGCTTGGTAAAAGGTCAACAATTCCATTCCCTGAAGTTTACTCTCGGGGGCTCGGGAGCTAAAGCAAACAACCAATAAAGATATCTTCAAGGGGATATTTAGTTCACGTTATTATCTGGGTTGGGTACATTTCAGGCTTATTT
>JAGTTL010001534.1:0-13424 GCA_036851935.1 Coregonus suidteri | reverse complement strand
GAGAAAACTGATTTTGATAGAGCAGGGGGTTTGCAAACCAGGGTTGGATTCGATTCCCGACGTAAGTCGTCTGGAAAAGAGCGTTCCCTAAATGACTAAAATTAAAATTAAAACCAAGTGTTGTAGTCTAGTGCCGTAAAACAAACGTCCCATAATTCTCGTGCCGTTAAACTCCCAAGTGTCGTAATTTCTAGTGTTTAGTAAAATCAAAACGCATGACGGCAAATACATTCATCACAACGATTTCACCATGGAAGGCAGCTTCTCAGCCTGTCTCCCCAACCAAAGCCGACAGGTAACAGTCCTGCTGTACCTCCGTTTTCCCCTCATAGTCAAACAACATTTAACAGGGAGGCGCTCACAAAACATAGAATTACACACCACACACAAACATAAATTTAAGAGGCTTTATTCCATCGCAATGGCCCTATAAGGGCCACATAGTTAGCCATGTAGCACGCAACACAATTAGCATCTAGCATTAGCATTAGCTTTTATGTACATGTGCCATGGCACACAACCAGCATTTAGCATTAGCCTTAGCATTTATCATGTGGCGTGCAACATGTAACAATAGCCTGCATTGTGCCTAAATTATTTTCCCTTTTTCCACTAACTTTATGCTGCCGTGAGTTCATGGATATCCTATGAGAGGTTACATCAAACAAAATGCTTCGTCAACCCACCGCTGAGCGGTAACATGCAATTGAACATATTCCAAAAACCCGTGTTCCCAGAACACACCTTCAACACCTAATGCGTTAGAGGATTTTATGGCCCATCCTATGATGGCCCCGTTTCGAGGTCTTATCAGATTCACAATGCCCTAATGTATACGTATATCTGCCTTTATTCACTACCAATCATTGTTCTAGACTTCCTATTATTTGCCGTTTACCAATTAAACCACATTTTTGAATAATTATTACAGACCCCTAGTCGACAGCAATAACGCCACACGAGGCACATTTCGGTCCTAATGGTACATTTCTCCAGTGCACAATCACATAGCATCCAAACTAACAAACTTCCAAAGCGGTGAGGAAAAACTCACCCTTTTCTGGCCATGACTTCAGAACGAGTTAGCTTGGCGGGCAACGAATGAAACAAAGAAGAGACGCAGACCAGCCCCACGTTGGGGCGCCATTTGTCGTATCGAGTAAATGCTGGCAATTATTGCTGTCAAACAAAGGGAGTCCGCTCATACTGAACCTTGATCATAAAGTTTATTCATATCACAAGCTTTCAGCATAAGTTTTACAGATGTCATGACATCCGGAGAGCGACGCCCGATTGCAATGGTCGCTCTGCTTTCTTCTTCGTCTAGCCCATACTTATAAACAATGCCAAAATATGGGTTGCTCCCTCTGCTGTCCCAATCACCCGTCTCCCTGGGGCGTTCACCCTACAACTGGCTACTTTTGAACTAAGATAAACATTCTTTCAGTTCCACTTAAAAACCCATTAACAAAGACATAATCCTAATACACTACAAAAAACACTACTGTTTGAGAGAATGTCAAAATGAACACTGGGCTGAACACCGAAAATACTGCACACAGAGACTGTACTCCTGCATGAAGACGAATGTAACAAAAGAAGATTTCTGCTAAAGTAAACCAGCCTTCTACTGTAACTGCCTTAGTAGGAAAACAGTGCCTTGTTGAATGCTATCTACAGGGTCAGAGAACTCAAGCCAGGTGGGACACAGGCTCTCAGGTGTATATCATTGATGAACTGGTGAAAGAAGAAAACTTACCTGGTGTTAATGTTTCAGATATAATTGACTTACCTGAGTCAGTACAGATAGTAGCTGCCAATGGAATGAACATGCCTTATGTACTGTATGTTGGATAGAAGTGACTTTCAAACTGGCCTCAGAGGCAACTGACATTAAAGAACTAGTCATCCCAGAGCTCGTGATGCAGGGCAGACATCTATCTCATCCCATTATTGTCTTTAATGTGATTGAGCAAATCGTCAACAACAGTGAACAGTCAGAAGGTACATTCATAGAGCAGTTAAATGAGACTAAAGAAAAACAATGTCCAGGCTTTCATAGAGCTAGTAAGTGCTGAACATTAATACGAGTACCTGGTGAAAACTACAAAAGAGAAGATCAACATACCAAAATGCACCTCTGTTCAGGTTCAATGTCGAGTGCAGACAAGTCCCGTTAAAGAGGACACCACACTGATCTTTAAGCCTGATGTAAACCCTCAGTGGGCAGAAGGACTTGAGTTCTGTGGGACTCTAGTGAAGCTGAGAAAAGATGCCTCTCCACATGGCATCATTGATGTTCAGAACCTCACAGAACACGACATTATGTTAACAGGGTGAACTGTAATTGGCACTGTCCAAGAAGTAAAGTCAGTCTATTGGTGACAATCAGTTTCCACGTTTATTCAACATAACATTTTTATATTGAAATGACGTGGAAAGAACTTTGATTCAACCAGTTTTTGCCCAGTGGGATTTCATTCTGTACTGTAGGTGACTTAACTTACCCTGTCCCGCGGCTGAACTTACTTCATACCCGGGGTAAGTTGTGCCAAGAGACCACTTTCTCTGGACAAGCTATGTTTTGAAAACTGTAATGTTTACATTAATTCTGATTATTTCCAGGGATACACAACATCCTGAAATATATGTAGATATCTTTGTTAGAAATAATACTATATTTCCCTTGACGGAGTGATGCTAAATGTAAAAAATGGATCAATTTACCCTACTCTCCCTTACTAATACTGTAAATGCACAATTACATTCATGTTATTATCATAATTAATTATCTCAATCATCATGATCACCATCATATCATGATTACATAGACATGTGGATGTCTGCAACTCAAGAAACTGCCCCTGCATTTTGTTCAGCTGCCCCTGAATGTGGTTCATCGTCTGTTTTACGTTCAGCAGGACCTGAATCTCAAGCCTAGAGGAAATCAAGTGGTTTAACCGACTGAGAGGAAGAGAGAGGCTTCACACCATGCCAATTGGACCATCTTTATGATTCTTTCCCACTGGGCACACACTGGTTGAATCAACGTTGTTTCCACATAATTTCAATGAAATGACGTTGAACCAACGTGGAATAGATGTTGGATTGACGTCTGTACCCAGTGAGTTCTCACTTAACCCCAATCTTATTAAGAATGAACCTTGGCGCAGATGTTACTAGTGTTATTTTTTTTGAAAACCCTTACAATGTCAGATGCCAAGGGGATGACGGGATGTCTCCCTGCTCCAATGAGCTCTACTAGTATGTCTTGCTGACTGTTGGAGGAACGTGAAACAAATTAGAGGACAAATATCTATGGTTGTTCAGCAATTAAACATTAATCACTTAGCCTTTTACTGCAGTGGACTAAATCAGCGTCACACAGAGTGTTTCTTGGTAGTCTTAAACAAATCTACTTTGAAACAAAAGTATACACCTCACACACGTGGTTATGGGCTTTAAAAAAAGAACACACCTGTACCATGTCATATATAGAGTTGAAATTTATTCAATTTTGAGTTAGCATCCCAATATTACACTTTATATACATCACAGAAGACTGAAATATAACAAAATCGTTTGACATAGAAACACCGGATTTTCGGCTGGTATTTTAAATAATGTTTATTAATGATGATATTATGAAAACTATTAATAACATTCCACCCATGAGTCAACTAGGTCATTTGACTACAGGAAAGGGCTACTATGGGGGATTGTTCTTCCCTGGGAAAAGAATAACAACAGCTGGGGTTTACTCTCACTTTTAGATAAAATAATACAATTGTTAAACCCATCAGAAGTGTAATACTTACCTCCATGAAAATATTGGCCCCTGTTATTTTTGGCAACATTGTCCCAATTCTGCCCACTAGTTCCAGCTTGTGATGGGCTGGCCTTAATGAAACAGTGATGTCAACATTTTGTTAGACATTTCAGAGAGAACAATTCTACATGATGTAGTGCTTCCAGATATTGCAATCCCTGGGGTCCTTCTGAGTTAGTAAATAATCTGGTATCTAAGTACTCACATGAAATATATACATGATTCTAGATGAAGCCAATCCTTTATGTGATAAGCATCCTATCTGTGTCAGCAATGGAATGATTGCTACACTGCCTGCAGACTGCTTTATGTCTTGGGCCTGGATGAACCATAGAAATATAATTACTATTGTGATGCGTAATTGCCATGGTAATTTTGAATTTTCAGTCAATGAGCATTCCAATGAACATTGCAATGGCAAATGCTGGTTTTGGACTATGAGAACCAGGGCTATACCAGGATGAGACAATAATATGCACATATTATGCATAACGTATTGCATGAGTCAGTGTATGTGTCCAGTGCAATCAGAAAGTATTCAGACCCCCTTTTCAACATTTTGTTACATTACAGCCTTATTCTAAAATGAATTAAATTGTTTTCTTTCCTTATCAATCTACGCACAATACCCATAATGACAAAGCAAAAACAGGTTTTTAGACATTTTTGCACATTTATTAAAAATAAAAAAAAGGAAATATCACATTTACAGAAGTATTCAGACCCTTTACTCAGTACTTTGTTGAAGCACCTTTGGCAGCGATTACAGCCTCGAGTCTTCTTGGGTGTGAAGCTACAAGCTTGGCACACCTGTATTTGGGGAGTTTCTCCCATTCTTCTCTGCAGATCCTCTCAAGCTCTGTCAGGTTGGATGGGGAGCATCGCTGCACAGAGATGTTCGATCAGGTTCAAGTCCGGGCTCTGGCTGGGTCACTCATAGACATTCAGAGACTTGTCCCGAAGCCACTCCTGCGTTGTCTTGGCTTTGTGCTTAGGGTCGTTGTCCTGTTGGAAGGTGAACCTTCGCCCCAGTCTGAGGTCCTGAGCGCTCTGGAGCAGGTTTTCATCAAGGATCTCTCTGTACTTTGCTCTGTTCATCTTTCCCTAGATCCTGACTAGTCTCCCAGTCCCTGCCGCTGAAAAACAATACATTTACATTTTAGTCATTTAGCAGACGCTCTTATCCAGAGCGACTTACAGTTAGTGCATACATTTTTTTATTTTTTTTTCATACATGGGAATCGAACCCACAACCCTGGCGTTGCAAACGCCATGCTCTACCAACTGAGCTACATCCCTGCCGGCCATTCCCTCCCATACCCTGGACGATGCTGGGCCAATTGTGCGCCGCCCCATGGGTCTCCCGGTCGCGGCCGGCTACGACAGAGCCTGGATTCGAACCAGGATCTCTAGTGGCACAGCTAGCACTGCGATGCAGTGCCTTAGACCACTGCACCACTCGGGAGACCAAAACATCCCCACAGCATGATGCTGCCACCACCATGCTTCACCGTAGGGATGGTGCAAGGTTTCCTCCAGACGTGACGCTTGGCATTCAAATCAAATCAAATCAAATCAAATCAAAATGTATTGGTCACATGCGCCGAATACAACAGGTGCAGACATTACAGTGAAATGCTTACTTACAGCCCTTAACCAACAGTGCATTTATTTTTAACAAAAAAAAGTAAAAATAAAACAACAACAAAAAAAGTGTTGAGAAAAAAAGAGCAGAAGTAAAATAAAATAACAGTAGGGAGGCTATATATACAGGGGGGTACCGGTGCAGAGTCAATGTGCGGGGGCCGGCTAGTTGAGATAGTTGAGGTAAAATTCAGGCCAAAGAGTTCAATCTTGTTTTCATCAGACCAGAGAATCTTTTTTCTCATGGTCTGAGAGTCCTTTATGTGCCTTTTGGCAAACTCCAAGTGAGCTGTCATGTGTCTTTTACTGAGGAGTGGCTTCCATCTGGCCACTCTACCATAAAGGCCTGATTGGTGGAGTGCTGCAGAGATGGTTGTCCTTCTGGAAGGTTCTCTCATCTCCACAGAGGAACTCTAGAGCTCTGTCAGAGTGACCATCGGGTTCCTGGTCACCTCCCTGACCAAGGCCCTTCTCCCCCGATTGCTCAGTTTGGCCGGGCGGGCAGCTCTAGGAAGAGTCTTGGTGGTTCCAAACTTCTTCCATTTAAGAATGATGGAGGCTACTGTGTTCTTGGGGACCTTCAATGTTGCAGAAATGTTTTGGTAGCCTTCCCCAGATCTGTGCCTCGACACAAGGCTGTCTCGGAGCTCTACGGACAATTCCTTCGACCTCATGGCTTGGTTTTTGCTCTGACATGCACTGTCAACTGTGGAACTTTATATAGACACGTGTGTGCCTTTCCAAATCATGTCCAATCAATTGAATTTACCACAGGTGGACTCCAATCAAGTTGTAAAAACATCTCAAGGATGATCAATGGAAACAGGATGTACCTGAGCTCAATTTCGAGTCTCATAGCAAAGGGTCTGAATAATTATGTAAATAAGGTTTTTATTTTTAATTTTTTTAATAAATGTGCAAACATTTCTACAAACCTGTTTTTGCTTTGTCATTATGGGGTATTGTATGTAGATTGATGAGGAAAAACATTAATGTAATCCATTTTAGAATAAGTCTGAAACATAACAAAATGTGGAAAAAGTCAAGGGGTCTGAATACTTTCCGAAAGCGCTGTATATGTTAATTCCCAGGGTGTGAGGTCACCTCTCTAGGTTGAAATATAATGTTGCAATTTCATTCAAAGTTACTCTAATCAAGTGATTAGTCTAAAAAATGTGTTGTTTTGACAGAGAATTCTGAACTAAATCATTCAAAGTAAAGGTAGGCTATCCAGTCGTGAGTGAAGATACCATTGGGCAGATAAAGCGCAGGACCGTTAAAGTGAATCTGTCACACTGATATCAAAGCAAACTTTAATTTAGAATTTACACTCTTGAATGCCCTTTAAGCCAATCCGAATCGAGTATTCAACAATACGGTGGATTCAATAAAACATCACAATCATATTAGGCCACTTTGCGTCATAGATTACAGTTTATCAGTAATTAACCTGCATTTTAATGTTAAATGTCTTTAGGCTACTATTATATACAGTGGGGGAAAAAAGTATTTAGTCAGCCACCAATTGTGCAAGTTCTCCCACTTAAAAAGATGAGAGAGGCCTGTAATTTTCATCATAGGTACACGTCAACTATGACAGACAAATTGAGAATTTTTTTTCCAGAAAATCACATTGTTGGATTTTTTATGAATTTATTTGCAAATTATGGTGGAAAATAAGTATTTGGTCACCTACAAACAAGCAAGATTTCTGGCTCTCACAGACCTGTAACTTCTTCTTTAAGAGGCTCCTCTGTCCTCCACTCGTTACCTGTATTAATGGCACCTGTTTGAACTTGTTATCAGTATAAAAGACACCTGTCCACAACCTCAAACAGTCACACTCCAAACTCCACTATGGCCAAAACCAAAGAGCTGTCAAAGGACACCAGAAACAAAAGTGTAGACCTGCACCAGGCTGGGAAGACTGAATCTGCAATAGGTAAGCAGCTTGGTTTGAAGAAATCAACTGTGGGAGCAATTATTAGGAAATGGAAGACATACAAGACCACTGATAATCTCCCTCGATCTGGGGCTCCACGCAAGACCTCACCCCGTGGGGTCAAAATGATTACAAGAACGGTGAGCAAAAATCCCAGAACCACACGGGGGGACCTAGTGAATGACCTGCAGAGAGCTTGGACCAAAAGTAACAAAGCCTACCATCAGTAACACACTACGCCGCCAGGGACTCAAATCCTGCAGTGCCAGACGTGTCCCCTTGCTTAAGCCAGTACATGTCCAGGCCCCCGTCTGAAGATTGCTAGAGTGCATTTGGATGATCCAGAAGAGGATTGGGAGAATGTCATATGGTCAGATGAAACCAAAATATAACTTTTTGGTAAAAACTAAACTCGTCGTGTTTGGAGGACAAAGAATGCTGAGTTGCATCCAAAGAACACCATACCTGAAGCATGGGGGTGGAAACATCATGCTTTGGGGCTGTTTTTCTGCAAAGGGACCAGGACGACTGATCCGTGTAAAGGAAAGAATGAATGGGGCCATGTATCGTGAGATTTTGAGTGAAAACCTCCTTCCATCAGCAAGGGCATTGAAGATGAAACGTGGCTGGGTCTTTCAGCATGACAATGATCCCAAACACCCCGTCCGGGCAACAAAGGAGTGGCTTCGTAAGAAGCATTTCAAGGTCCTGGAGTGGCCTAGCCAGTCTCCAGATCTCAACCCCATAGAAAATCTTTGGAGGGAGTTGAAAGTCTGTGTTGCCCAGCGACAGCCCCAAAACATCACTGCTCTAGAGGAGATCTGCATGGAGGAATGGGCCAAAATACCAGCAACAGTGTGTGAAAACCTTGTGAAGACTTACAGAAAACGTTTGACCTGTGTCATTGCCAACAAAGGGTATATAACAAAGTATTGAGTAACTTTTGTTATTGACCAAATACTTATTTTCCACCATAATTTGCAAATAAATTCATTAAAAATCCTACAATGTGATTTTCTGGAGAAAAAAAATCTCATTTTGTCTGTCATAGTTGACGTGTACCTATGATGGAAATTACAGGCCTCTCTCATATTTTTAAGTGGGAGAACTTGCACAATTGGTGGCTGACTAAATATTTTTATTCCCCACTGTATATATATATATATATATATAAGGTTTATTTTGAATTGTACACATTTGCAGCTAAAAGCAGAATTGCAGCATACATAGGCAAAGTAAGGCATAGGGCTGTTGTAGCATCTGTCATTCCGAGGAGGGGAAGGTTCAGTTTGTTGCTGGATCGGGTAGATCTGTCACTGACTGCCTCTCTTCTGAGGCAGCCATTTGCTGTAATCCTGGGATTTTGCAAGCTTCTGGGCAATGAATCTGCAGAGGTGGTTGCAGCAAGACTCCAAGCCCAGGTCAATGCATGCAGAGTTGTAGGAGGTGTAGGTGGGGCCCATGATGATTTTGGTTGCACGTCGTTGGATCTTCTCAAGTTGGTTGTGTTGGTGGGCTGTGAGACCTGGGTGTCATACTGGAGTGGTGTACTCGAGCAATGGATGAACAAAGCAGGTGTAGACTGTCAGAAGGTCTTCAGGGGAGGTTGAAGTGGCGAAGATGGTTCATCATGAAGAGCCTTTGATTCCCTTTGGTGTTAATGTCGGAGATGTGTGTGTCCCATTTTAGGTTGGCTTGGAATGTCACACCAAGCGCTTTAGCGCTGAACACCACACCAAGTGTGTGGTCGGAGATGGATAATGGTGGAGGTGGGTCAGCATTGTGGCTGAAACAGATATACAGTTGAAGTCGGAAGTTTACATACACTTAGGTTGGAGTCATTAAAACTTGTTTCTAAACCACTCCACAAATGTATTGTTGGCAAGTCGGTTAGGACGTCTACTTTGTGCATGACACAAGTAACTTTTCCAACAATTATTTACACACAGATTATTTCACTTATAATTCACTGTATCACAATTACAGTGGGTCAGAAGTTTACATACAATAAGTTGACTGTGCCTTTAAACAGCTTGTAAAATTCCAGAAAATGATGTCATGGCTTTAGAACAGGGGTGTCATTGTAAAGTATAAAAATGCGCTGCAATTTTTCAATAAAATAAACTGCTGTTCCAATTGCGTCCACTGGATGGCGCAATAGCAATTGTGTTAAGCAAGCAAACTGTTTATACCGGGGCAGAGCAAGTAGGTCAAGCACGTGCAGCCAATGAGCTACTTTGTTTTGCCCGCAATATTTATTACGGCTTCTACTTTTAACATTATGTGCTTTGGCACCCTCATTGCCCCAATATGTCTCTGTCAAAAAAGAGAAAAGTGGACACAGAGTGCAGAGTGTTCCAAGAAAAAATGGTCATCCTATTTATTCACGGAATTGAATGGGAAAGCTGTATGTTTGGTGTGTTCAGAGCATGTTGCAGTGCTGAAAGAATATAACCTTCGTCGCCACTATGTGAGTCTTCATGCCGACAAATATGACAACTTTCAAGGACAGCGGAGATGAGAGAAGGTGAATGAACTGTTGGCAGGTCTGAAGAAACAGCAGTCTGTGTTACTCACAGCCGAGACATCAGTGACGCTGCAGTGAAAGCTAGCTACCTCATTGCTAATGAAATCGCAGTGGCTTCAAAACCATTTAGTGAGGGTGAATTTGTAAAAACATGCATGATGAAGGCAGCGGAGATTGTGTGCCCTGAAAAGCGGCAGGCTTTTGCAAATATCAGCCTGACAAGAAACACAGTTGCAGACAGGATTTCCGATCTTTCAGTGGATTTGGACAGCCAGTTGAAGCAAAAAGTAAAGTCATTTATTGCGTTTTCGGTTGCAATTGATGAAAGCACGGACATTACAGATGTTGCACAACTGGCCATTTTCATCCGCGGAGTTGATGACACATTGACCGTCACTGAGGAGTTCGTGGAGTTGGTGCCGATGACAGATACAACGACAGCAGCTGATATTTTTACCGCACTCGTCGGCGCGCTGGACAGGGTCGGAGTGGACTGGTCCTGCGCTGTCAGCCTGGCTACAGATGGTGCGCCCTCAATGATCGGGAAAAAAAGCAGGCGTTGTGACAAAGTTCAGAGAGAAAGTGCAATCTGCAAATGGAGGACGTGATTTTTTGACTTTTCACTGTATTTTGCACCAGGAGGCTTTGTGTTGCAAGTCATTAAAGATGGATAAACGTCATGAAGGTGGTCATCCAAACTGTTAATTTCATCCGATCCAGAAGCCTGAATCACCGTCAGTTTGACAGCCTTCTCAGAGAGAAAGACCACATCTATGGCCTGCCATACCACACTGAGGTAAGATGGTTAAGCCGAGGTGCTGTGCTGAGGCGTTTCTTTGATTTACGAGAAGAAATTGAACAGTTCATGGAAGAAAAGGGCAAACCAGTGTTAGAATTTCATTCCGCAGAATGGATGCAGGACCTTGCATTTATGGTGGATGTTACAGAGCACCTGAATAACTTGAACAAACAGCTGCAAGGGCGCAACAAAGTTGTCACGCAGTATTATGACAGCATACGTTCTTTCAAGTTGAAGCTGTCATTGTGGGAGACGCAACTTGCCGGTGGTGATGCAGCTCACTTCCCCTGTCTGAAAAATGTGTGCGCGACCCAACATGTGGCAGACATGAAGCGGTTCAAAGATAAAATAACGTGGCTGTTACGGGAGTTTTGAGCAACGCTTTCAGATTTATGTTTATATATGTTTTTATGTTGATGTGCTATTGTTTTTAATTGATTTTATTTTATTTGTATATTTAAACCTATTCTTGACTCTGTGGTTCTTGCACTTGTTTGGGGAACAGGATTTCATTATTTTTATCTACAGTTCTGCCTGAGAAATGACACCCTGATATAGTTCTGTGATCTGTGAAACAGTTCTGTTAATCACTGAGGCATTGTGTGTTTGTGTGTTCTTTGTCCTCAGAACTTTCAAATAACTTGAGGTGTTTTATGATTAATAGTGATGTTGTGCTTTTGGACACTGTCCTCAGGCTCCAGCTTTATGTTTATATGTTTTTATGTTGATGTGCTATTGTTTTTAATTGATTTTATTTTATTTGTATATTTAACCTATTCTTGACTCTGTGGTTCTTGCACTTGTTTGGGGAACAGGATTTCATTATTTTTATCTACATTTCTGCCTGAGAAATGACACCCTGATATAGTTATGTGATCTGTGAAACAGTTCTGTTAATCACTGAGGCATTGTGTGTTTGTGTGTTCTTTTTCTTTAGAATTTTCAAATAAACTTGACGTGTTTTATGATTAATAGTGATGTTGTGCTTGTACTATTTTGGACACACTGTCCTCAGGCTCCAGCTTTATGTTGTATGTTGATCGTATTAAAACAAAGAAAACAATCTGAAGTTGTTGTTTTTAAGTTATATATACCATGATTTTTCCGGTCCGGCCCACTTGGGAATAGATTTTCCTCCATGTGGCCCCTGAGCTAAAATGAGTTTGACAACCCTGCTTTAGAAGCTTCTGATAGGCTAATTGACATAATTTGAGTCAATTGGAGGTGTACCTGTGGATGTATTTCATGGCCTACCTTCAAACTACTCAGTGCCTCTTTGCTTGACATCATGGGAAAATCAAAATAAATCAGAAATCAGGTCTTCCTTGTTGAATCAGTCTATTTTCAAGCTCCTTACTCAGCTTAGTCTTGATCTGCTGGAGACTTTGTATGTATCCTCTTGAATACTGGATGCAGGTTGTCATTGTTGAGCGAATTCGTATATACTGTACACTCTAGTACCGGGTCAGACCCCCCTTTGCCTCCAGAACAGACGGAATTTTCAGGGGCATGGAAACATTGCTCAATTGGTATCAAGGGACCTAACATGTGCAAGGAAAACATTCCCCACACCATTACAGCACCGCCACCAACCTGTACCGTTGACACTAGCCAGGATGGGGCAATGGACTCATGCTGCTTACGCCAAATCCTGACTCTGCCATCAGCATGACGCAACAGGAACAGGGATTCGTCGGACCAGGCGATGTTTTTGTTGGTGATCGCGTGCCCACTGGAGCAGCTTCTTCTTGTTTTTAGCTGATAGGAGTGGAACCCGGTGTGGTTGTCTGCTGCAAAAGCCAATCAGTAAAAAGGACAGACGAGTTCCGAGATGCCGTTCTGCCCTCCACTGTGGTACTGCGCCATTGTTTGCCTGTTTGCCATTCTCCTTCGACCTCTCATCAACAAGTTTTCGTCCACAGGACTGCCGCTGACTGGATATTTTTTGTTTGTAGCACTATTCTCGGTAAACCATAGAACCTGTCGTGCATGAAAAGCCCAGGAGGCCGGTCGTTTCTGAGATACTGGAACCGGCGTGCCTGGTACCGACGATCATACCACGCTCAAAGTCGCTTAGGTCACTCGTTTTGCCCATTCTAACATTAAATCGAACAGTAACTGAATGCCTCAATGCCTGTCTGCCTGCTTTATATAGCAAGCCACGGCCACGTGAATCACTTACTGTAAGAGCGAACCATTTTCGTGAACGGGTGGTGTACCTAATAAACTGGCTTGCTACTAAACTGGCTTGCTTCTAAACGAGGCCCATAAAAAAATAACATATTCGAATTTGACAGACTATTTTATTGCTTTGAAAGTCATGCCACTGCAGTAGGCCTATTGTCTTTTTTTTGCAGTTAATTCTATATGTTTGGAGAGATGTTGATGAGAGTCCAAGTATACTGAACCCGTCCTCCATTGAGGTGATTGTCTTTTTGCATCGGTCTGAACAGAGCCATTTACCAGTGATATTCATGAAATAATAGTACGGCCTCTTGTGCCTTATTGCTTATTACAATATCCATTCTCCAATATGTGTTGAATTAAGTTGCCAATTAGAACCACCCCGACCTACACCCCACTCTTCTCAGTGAAGACAGAGAAAGAGAGGTTTCAGGACACATACCCTGATTCTGGAGGGTTCTAACAAGTTATACATGTGCTATACCAAACCCTTTGGTGG
>JAGTTL010001533.1:0-13432 GCA_036851935.1 Coregonus suidteri | reverse complement strand
GCAGATTGAGAGACTTTTTAAACAAACGGCTGGAGTTTTCAATGGAGTTTTTTCACTCCAGGGTATAGAGTGTGGATGAAGTACCAAAGTAGGACTGGGAGGGCCCTCCTGACGAAGATCCGTTTAGGATCTAAACGTTGTCAATAAAGCGGTGAATTGGGAGCTTTAACAGTGTGCGGCCTTCTTGTTCTTTACTACTCTTCTCCACACCAGAGGACAGCCATTAACCACCTAAAACAGTGTGTGGTGTGTGTGTGTGTGTGTGTGTGTGTGTGTGTGTGTGTGTGTGTGTGTGTGTGTGTGTGTGTTGTGTGTGTGTGTGTGTGTGTGTGTGTGTGTGTGTGTGTGTGTGTGTGTGTGTGTGTGTGTGTGTGTGTGTGCATCCTTGCGTGTGTGCATGTACATTTGCACCATCTACAGAGGAAGTGTGCTTTAACCTCAGCCCCCATCTAAGCTGCCGTAGTTCATTCTGCTCAGCTCAGCAGATTCCAGTATCCCTTCACTACAGGAGATGCTTTGTTGATATCAGACAGGTAGCTTCTGCTACAAAGCCTGCAAATCCTCCAATCACTGCAAGGTTGACTCCCAACACAAACACTAAATCCACCTAGATACAGGTCAGAAAAGTGACTCAGGACACTAACTAACAGAGTAGCACAATACATAGGATCAGCCTGAGCCTCAGTGTGTATCTTGAACGTGAGAATATCAGTCTGTAGACATGAGAAAATAATAATGGCAGATATTGCATTAGAACAAAAGAAAATCAAGAAACATGAGCTTCTGAGCTTTTGCCTTCAGGAAGGCAGTGAATTACATTTTCTATGCAGAACAAAACACCCCTACTACTTTTTTGAAGCCACCACATTTAAGAGAAATGATTCACTAAGGCTAGCCGCATAAAGCTTTCAGTATCTTTTTAACATGTTAATACATTTACATTTAGTCATTTAGCAGAGGCTCTTGAGCGACTTACATTAGTGAATACATATTTTTTTATACTGGCCCCCCATGGGAAACAAACCCGCTCTACAACTGGTTTTGAAACGCCACCATCCAAAACCGCTACATTGCCGGCCATTCCCTCCCCTATCCTGGAGACGCTGGGCCAATTGTGCGCCGCCCATGAGTCTCCCGGTAAGGCCGGCTGCGACAGAGCCTGGGATTCGAACCAGGATCTCTAGTGGCACAGTTAGCACTGCGATGCAGTGCCTTAGACCACTGCGCCACTCAGGAGCTCACTTTTAATGAGCATCTCTTTGAATTACACAAGGGGAGAAATCTCATTGTCGCCTGCAAACTAATAACTAATATCAATAGCAGCACAAGCCGATAGCGAGCAGGCAGATTGCATTCACAAAGCCGCCAAATAGGAATTGAGAGGCGCCACAACTGGGGTCCGAGAGGGATTTGAATGAAATTAATTACATTACTTTCTATTCTTCCATAAATCCAACGCGATTCGTCTTGGTCTCCCCCCAGACTCACACAAGGCAGATAGACATATGATTAGAGTTGGGCTTCTTCTAATAGGTATCCAACAGACTCTGGGCTTCATAAATATCTGCACTCAGGAGGAATGTGACAGGCGGAGTACCCCAGGAATTATTATCTGTAATGTGGGCTTGAAGAGTTTACAGTATGTTTCTCCTTCTGCGTCTCTCTGCTATGGTCACCGTTTTTCTTCTCTAAGATCTTCAAAAATATCATATATAAGACCTCCAGGTTTTTCCTCCATACATCAAAACACAACCCGAATCAACCCACTCACAAAACATACATCTTCTCTGGGAACTAAATGTTCTGAAGACAAGATTGAATGCCTCACCCATCTGTACCCCTGACAAGTGTTCTCTGTTTAAAGGCTTATTGGTGTCTGTCGGATGGACATACTAGGACATACCAGGGCTGGGAGCCCAGAACTCTGTTGTGGTGCCATCCACTACCACATAATGTTCTTCAGTAAATAAGAAGCGAATGAGAGGGGGATGGAGAGGAAGAGGGAGTTTGGAGTGGCTCCATTCTGTGTTCAAACCCTAAAGCATCTCTCTCTCTTTATCTCTTTCTCTCTCTCTCCATTCCTTTGTAGCGACTCTTGTCTTATTTAGCAGTAACAGATTCTGCTGTGCTTGAGGAAGCATCAGAGACAATGAGAGCTTTGGTCCTGTAGCAGTCCAGTGCTGAAAACACTGCAGCCTCCTACACTCCAGATCCCCTTGGGAGGTTGGTTTCTCTCTCTGTGTGAGGATTAACTGTTCTAGATAAGAAACCACTAGCATATTGCTGAAATAAACCGCTAGTATTCTTCCCCTACGGGTTTCAGAGTCAGAATCACTATCAGATTCCAACCTGAGCAGCACACAGACCATTTCATTCGCCACCTGAGCCATATCTCTAAACAAGGATGCATCCAACCAAAATCGTCAACAAATAAGAGAGGGGAGAAAGATATTCAATCCCCAATCTTTGAAGAAGCTCCTTTGTGCTCGCCATTAATAATAAGACAAAAACAGTTACTAGATGTCATGATTTATTGATGGTGTTTAATAGGCAAAATGCCCACATTGAATTATGCATTCGGGGTCTGTTACTCCAATGAATATTCACAAGCTGTGTCTGCTGAGAGCTATCTGGTAACCCCTCGCTGCCTTGTTGGCTGCTCGCCTTTGTCTGCATGCGGTTAGCCAATGGCACATCTGTGCCTGCAGCCTGACACTGTGGTTAGCCAATGTGGCTAATGCCAGAGCATTGCTAAAGCCAAATGAAAGCCAACAGCCTGCTACAGCTCGGTACACCTCAGCTCTGCTCTGCCAGGCCAGAGGCTTGAGACCAGCCTAAGATTCTCCTGACAGGCCCCCTCGGCAGAAACACCACGTTCATTAAGGTGATGAAACGTCCCTGGGATTCTGGTAATAGGAGGGAGAGACTGGCAAAAAGCCAGAGCAGCAGACCCCGGACAGTGGGATTCATACACATACACACACACATGAGTGTGCAGACACACACGTACAATTACACATGCGTGTACAGTGAACTTCACACACACAAACAAACACACACAGAATTAAAGATGCATGTAGACTGCTGTGAGCATTTGCACTGTTTAATTGGATCAGGGCTGTCTAAGTCTCTAAATTAGTATTTATTTGTGTATGGCGGCATAACGCCCTATCCCCCCCACCACCAATAATAAACACCATTTTGTACTGCATGTATGAATGGGGTATTGCTTTCAGCATTAACACTGGCCGGCACCATTGACCATCTGAACCCTCTGCAGCCATTTGGATATCCTGCAGTTTCTCATGTTCCTCTGAAAAGGTTCTGGAGTGACAGAGGCTGCTTCATTAAGTCAATACTAATTTACTACATGAGTGAAACCAAAAAAACGTTATTTCATTGGCTTGGATGCTACTCAAGTGCAAAATTGAATTCTCTTCGTTCACGTTGCTCGCTACAAGTGTCGGTGCTAAGCTGTGTGCAGCCGAGCAGGGAGGTACATTATTGAAAGACGGAGCGAGTCAACCCATGCAAAAGCAGATAATACTCTGAATTTTCCTCAATCTGTTTTTCAGCCCGTTGTGATGACAGCATTTCTGAGCAGCTTTTGGCCCTCGTCGGCATCTTTGGAAAACAGCCACCGGGGAGCAATGTGCAGCTAACTCTCTGATGGGATATTGTGCCTCTGTTGTGCCTTCATGAAAAGAAGAAAAATGGAGCAGCAAACGAATTAGCGGTGCCACAGAACACCTTTATTGAGATTAGTTTAGTGGTGTCAGCAAACTAGCCTTTGAACCTGGTGAGAGAGAGGGGGGGAGAGAGAGAGAGAGAGAGAGAGAGAGAGAGAGAGAGAGAGAGAGAGAGAGAGAGAGAGAGAGAGAGAGAGAGAGAGAGATGCCGCTTGATCCCCACCCTCTTCAACATACAGTTGAAGTCGGAAGTTTACATACACTTAGGTTGGAGTCATTAAAACTTGTTTTTCAACCACTCCACAAATGTCTTGTTAACAAACTATAGTTAGGACATCTACTTTGTGCATGACACAAGTAATTTTTCCAACAATTGTTTACAGACAGATTATTTCACTTATAAATCACTGTATCACAATTCCAGTGGGTCAGAAGTTTACATACACTAAGTTGACTGTGCCTTTAAACAGCTTGGAAAATCCCAGAAAATGATGTCATGGCTTTAGAAGCTTCTGATAGGCTAATTGACATAATTTGAGTCAATTGGAGGTGTACCTGTGGATGTATTTCAAGGCCTACCTTCAAACTCAGTGCCTCTTTGCTTGACATCATGGGAAAATCAAAAGAAATCAGCTAAGACCTCAGAAAAAAAATTGTAGACCTCCAAACGCCTGAAGGTACCACGTTCATCTGTACAAACAATAGTACGCAAGTATAAACACCATGGGACCACACAGCCGTCATACCGCTCAGGAAGGAGACGCGTTATGTCTCCTAGAGATGAACGTACTTTGGTGCGAAAAGTGCAAATCAATCCCAGAACAACCTTGTGAAGATGCTGGAGGAAACAGGTACAAAAGTATCTATATCCACAGTAAAACAAGTCCTATATCAACATAACCTGAAAGGCCGCTCAGCAAGGAAGAAGCCACTGCTTCAATCCCGCCATAAAAAAGCCAGACTACGGTTTGCAACTGCACATGGGGACAAAGATCGTACTTTTTGGAGAAATGTCCTCTGGTCTGATGAAACCAAAATAGAACTGTTTGGCCATAATGACCATCGTTATGTTTGGAGGAAAAAGGGGGACGCTTGCAAGCCGAAGAACACCATCCCAACCGTGAAGCACCAACCAAGAATTCACAAAATGGGACAAACACCAAATTGAGACTGCATGCAGAATTCTGCAAAAACATATTCTGTGTACAACGTAAAACACCAAATAATGCAGGCAGAGCAGAATTAAGGCAATTCCCGCTAATTATCCAAATCCAGAAAGGAGCAATTAAATTCTACAACCATCTAAAAATAAATGATTCTCAAACCTTCCATAACAAAGCCCTCACCTATAGAGAGATTAAGCTGGAGAAAAGTGCCCTTTGCCAGCTGGTACGGGGACTCTGCTCACAAACACAAACAGACCCCACAGAGCCCCAGGACAGCAACACAATTAGACCCAACCAAATCATGAGAAAACAAAAACAAAAATTACTTGACACATTGGAAAGAATCAACAAAAAACAGACAAACTAGAATGCTATTTGGCCCTAAACAGAGAATACACAGTAGCAGAATAACTGACCACTGTGACTGACCCAAAATTAAGGAAAGCTTTGACTATGTACAGACTCAGTGAGCATGGCCTTGCTATCGAGAGAGACCGCCATAGGCAGACCTGGCTCTCAAGAGAAGAAGGGCTATATGCCCACTGCCCACAAAAAATGAGGTGCCGAGCTGCACTTCCTAACCTCCTGCCAACTGTATGACCATATCAGAGACACATATTTCCCTAAGATTACACAGACCCATAAATAATTTGAAAACAAATCCAATTTTGATAAACTCACATATCTTTTAGGTGAAATACCACAGTGTGCCACCACAGCAGCAAGATGTGTGACCTGTTGTCACAAGAAAAGGGCAATCAGTGGAGCACAAACACCATTGTAATTACAACCTACATTTATCTGTTTATTTATTTTCCCGTTCATACTTAAACTATTTGCACATTGTTACAACATTGCCATTAATATAACATTTGAAATGTCTAAATTCTTTAAAGACTTTTGTGAGTGTAATGTTTACTGTTCATTTTGGATTGTTTATTTCCATTTTGTTTCTTGTCTATTTCACTTGCTTTGTTTCCCATGCCAATAAAGCCCTTTGAATTGAAATTGAATTGAGAGAGCGAGCGAGAGAGAAAGAGTGAGAGACAGACAGACAGAGAGAGCGAGAGAGAGAGAGAGAGAGAGAGAGAGAGAGAGAGAGAGAGAAAGATAGACAGAGAGAAAATGGGAGATAAAATTTAAAAGAGAGAAAGATAGAGAGATGGAGAGCGAGAGAGAGAGACAGAGAAAGAGAGAGAGACCAAGAGAGGAAAGAGAGAGAGATAGAGACAAGAGAGATAGATAGAACGGCGCCTCTCTCACTAACAGGATTAGAGCTGATCATCTTTGTTTAGGGAGCGTTCCAGTTTACACAGGTGCCACCCAGGGAACCCTGATGGCCCCCAACACGGGTCAGTGACAGGGCGGAACGATTTTCCAGGCACACACGTACACATATGACTGCTCAACCAGGTGAAGGGAAAAAAGGTAATCTTCAAACAAAGACTGAATAATGCAGCAGTTGAGTGCAGCAGTTGAGGTTATGATGTCCCCGATGTCACTACGCGACAAGGCCCCTCTCCACCAGCATATCTTTCCTGCTTCTGCCACTTTCTATTTCCAACACACTGAAAATACAGATGTAGCCTACGCTGTTCAGCTGCATCATATCTTTGTCAGATGCAAAGTCATGTTGCAGTCTGACGCAACAGCACTTCATCAGTTTGAGCAGGAGACAGGAGTTGTTAGTTTTCAGACTGCAAAAAGTATACAAACACACAGCCAGCCAACACACAGCCATGTTTGACAGAGTGCCATCAAAGATAACATCTCAGGTTCCCTTTCGGCTAGCTAGTTGTCATTGCTTCAGGATTTACTGACAGGGCTCACTGCTAGTGGACTTCACACAGCCTGGTCTCATAGTAAATGTAAATCCGGGACACCCAAATTAGTATGATACGTTACGTTTGGTATGGTTACATAAGAAAGAAGGTTATATGTAACTTTTTGGGCGACTCAACCAAATTCATATAGAAATGTGCATTATAGATCTGTCATTCTCATTGAAAGCAAGTCTAAGAAGCGGTAGATATGTTCTATGTGCGCTCTTTCTGTGCTTCCCATTTTTAAGTTTAGTTTTTGCGTCTTTTACTTTCGGTTTTGTACACCAGCTACAAACAGCTGAAAATATAATATTTTTGGTTATGGAAAATATATTTCACAGCGGTTAAGATGGTACAATGATTCTTTACACTATACTTGCTTGTTTTGTCAAATAACTGAAATTAGGCAAACTATTAGAATTTTTACAACCAGGAAATGGCGGAGCGAATTCTGCATATTGCATCTTTAAAGCAAAAACAACAGAAGGGTGGTTGGTCAGGGTGGATGGGTAGGTGCATAACGCGAACTTCTAGCAACCAAAAGGTTGTGTGTTCGAATCTCATCATGGACAACTTAAGCAACTTTGCAACTACTTAGCATGTTAGATAACCCTTCCCTTAACCTTAACCTAACCCCTAGCCTAGCTAATGTTAGCCACCTAGCTAATGCTAGCCACAACAAATTGAAATTCGTAACATATCATACGTACTGAAAATTCACAACATATTATATGAATTACAATTTGTAACATATCATACGAATTGTAATTCCTAACATATTTTTATTTTATTTATTTCACCTTTATTTAACCAGGTAAGCCAGTTGAGAACAAGTTCTCATTTACAACTGCGACCTGGCCAAGATAAAGCAAAGCAGAGCGATAAAAACAACACAGAGTTACATATGGGGTAAAAAACATAAAGTCAAAAATACAACAGAAAATTGAAAAGATATGTACAGTGTGTGCAAATGTAGCAAGTTATGGAGGTAAGGCAATAAATAGGCCATAGTGCAAAATAATTACAATTAGTATTAACACTGGAATGATAGATGTGCAAGAGATGATGTGCAAATAGAGATACTGGGGTGCAAATGAGCAAAATAAATAACAATATGGGGATGAGGTAGTTGGGTGGGCTAATTTCAGATGGGCTGTGTACAGGTGCAGTGTTCGGTAAGGTGCTCTGACAACTGATGCTTAAAGTTAGTGAGGGAGATAAGAGTCTCCAGCTTCAGAGATTTTTGCAGTTCGTTCCAGTCATTGGCAGCAGAGAACTGGAAGGAAAGGCGGCCAAAGGAGGTGTTGGCTTTGGGGATGACCAGTGAGATATACATGCTGGAGCGCATACTACAGGTGGGTGTTGCTATGGTGACTAATGAGCTAAGATAAGGCGGGGATTTGCCTAGCAGTGATTTATAGATGGCCTGGAGCCAGTGGATTTGGCAACGAATATGTAGTGAGGACCAGCCAACAAGAGCGTACAGGTCACAGTGGTGGGTAGTATATGGGATTTGGTGACAAAACGGATGGCACTGTGATAGACTACATCCAATTTGCTGAGTAGAGTGTTGGAGGCTATTTTGTAAATGACATGCCGAAGTCAGGATCGGTAGGATAGTCAGTTTTAATTTTTACTTTACTTTTTAGTCATTTAGCAGACGCTCTTATCCAGAGCGACTTACAGGAGCAAGTAGGGTTAAGTGCCTTGCTCAAGGGCACATCGACAGATTTTTCACCTAGTTGGCTCGGGGATTAGAACCAGCGACCTTTCGGTTACTGGCACAACGCTTTTACCACTAAGCTACCTGCCTCCCACTCATGTTTTGGCAGCATGAGTGAAGGAGGCTTTGTTGCGAAATAGGAAGCCGATTCTAGATTTAACTTTGGATTGGAGATGATTAATGTGAGTCTGGAAGGAGAGTTTACAGTCTAACCAGACACATAGGTATTTGTAGTTGTCCACATACTCTAGGTCAGACCCGTCGAGAGTAGTGATTCTAGTCGGGTGGGTGGGTGCCAGCAGCGTTCGATTGAAGAGCATGCATTTAGTTTTACTTGTGTTTAAGAGCAGTTGGAGGCTACGGAAGGAGTGTTGTATGGCATTGAAGCTCGTTTGGAGGTTTGTTAACACAGTGTCCAATGAAGGGCCAGATGTATACAAAATGTTGTCGTCTGCGTAGAGGTGGATCTGAGAATCACCAGCAGCAAGAGCGACATCATTGATATACACAGAGAAAAGAGTCGGCCCAAGAATTGAACCCTGTGGCACCCCCATAGAGACTGCCATAGGTCCAGACAACAGGCCCTCCGATTTGACACATTGAACTCTATCTGAGAAGTAATTGGTGAACCAGGCGAGGCAGTCATTTGAGAAACCAAGGCTATTTAGTCTGCCAATAAGAATGCGGTGGTTGACAGAGTCAAAAGCCTTGGCCAGGTCGATGAAGGCGACTGCACAGTACTGTCTATTATCGATCGTGGTTATAATATCGTTACAAATATCATACAAATGGATGATTGACATCCACAAATTAATACATACCATACGTACAGAATAATACGAAATGCTCTGAGACCAGGTTGCTTCACAGCACATCCAATACATCCTTCCTCCACCTTAAGACAATAATCTCTACTCAGAATTTCTACTCTACTCAAGCCTGCTCAGATTCTCATGCTGTTAGTTTCGTCAAGGTCTATGGCCTTTTAATTGACTCGTCAACAATTAAGTGGCTTTAAAAGAGAGCTTATAAGCTATTAAAACATCCCCTTAAATTGTTCTAAATGTGTCACATTTAAACACATTAACACATTTTCTGTCACACCCCTGCCTTGGTGATTGTGGTTACTTTGCAGAACACAACATCACACAAAGCAGAGATTATTCATACATGACTAACAGTTAGATCATAAAGATAATTCAGTCAAGCATTAACTTTTCCTCCTAGCTAAGAGTGACTAATTGTAGTATCAACAATGATTCTACATATGTTATAACATGGGTGGAAAGGGTTAAATAATGTAAAAGCATGGCTAAAGCTTTTCATAATAAAATTACAAGTGAAATTCAAATGAGATAGCCTAGCTCTAAGACTCAACCACAATAAAGGCATCAAATAAAAGTGGGGGGGAGGAACCCTGAGTGTAGTGATAGGCCAACGTTCACATGGAAAACTAAATACTGAAGCATTTTCAAGGCATGCATAGCCTAACATTTAATTCCAGTGGTAGAAAGTGCATTTCCAAATATCTCGTTTTGTCTTGTGAAGATAGCACATCCTAATCCTTATTGAGCTACTTACTGTAGACTATTCTACATGATAACGACGACCCAAGATACCGGTTTCTCCAGCTTCCTATTAAGCGACTCCAAAAAGACAAAGCATAATGTAACATACTAGAGTAGGCTATTTAACAGTAATACACATTGTTCTCACCTTTTAGGAGGTGAGCTGCTCTGGTGTCTCTGTCAAGTCCTCAGGAATGTAGAGCGATGCCGCCTGAGGAACGTTGGTCTGATTCGTTGCAGGTGTTCCGTTATTTGCGAGCCACAGTCAGAGGTGAACCATCAAGCCGCACCAAAACCGTATAAAGTGTAGGGAAAAAACGAACGAATCGCGTTTTGGAGAGGTCCAAAACACAAAAACGGGGTATCTCTCAGTGTATAGTATATTTGGTGTCCGTCCTATCACGCAGAGAAAAGAGAGAGGCAGACAAGAAGTGATCGGAGCGAGAACGATGCTCACTTCCCCAGAAACCAAACGCTACTGAACAAAAGAGCGCAGATACGCGCTGCAGAGTCCCCCTATTCAAATCAGCGACGAGAAAGGGGAGATGTGGGTATGGGGGGGGGGGGGGGGGGGGGGGCAACGATTAATAGCCTGGGGGATAATGTTACCTTGTAATGCAAATTCACATTGACCTCGTTGAGTAAGAAAGTTAGTGGTATAACTCATTAATGCTGAAATTAGGCCTACTCTTGTTTCTGAAGTAAAACATATACATTATAGGCTTAAAATACGTTTGATATCACACTTTACTGGCAGGCTTGTCACTCTTCCAAACAACACTTAATTAAGACCTATCTACTAAACTATCAACAACTCAGACAGGCCTATAATTCACTTCACTGTCAATATGTTAAAACGTTAGAAAAGGTATGTGCCACCAACCAAAACATTCAGCTAATTAATGCAAAAGTCATGAGTTATTAGCTCTTATATATGAGCTCATATTATTGTCTAGCCTTGTTGAAGTCTCCAGAAATCATTAAGAACTGCCTCCCAACCCACCTCTTTACCAAGCTGAGAATAATGATCCCCCACGAGACGCCATGGTGCCGCGAGGGGGAGATTACTCGCCCTACTAATTCACAGCCCACCAGATACACTTTCAGTATTGCTTGTTCTTTTAAAGAGTGAGCAACTTTTCTCTGCAGAGGGCTTTTTGAAACGTGCGCGGTTTGTTCTTGGAGTGTAGAAATGTGGATTTTAGAAAATCTCCTTGTGAAAACTTTAACTGTGAACCTATTCTAAACAATATTATATGTTGAGAGTTTCAGACTTTCCAACCTGGCGAACTGTGGGCCTATTGAGACGGCTCTACAACGCCCAGTGCTACTTTCAGTGCCTAGAATACATGCGCTCTCCATGGTGCTGAAGTGTTACCAAGCGCCACACGTTGTTGTTCAGGGCTTTCTTTTCTGCACTAAGCTCGTTACTTGAGCTGTGCACTAGGTTTTCCAATGCACACAGATATAACAGCTGCTACATGGTCTGTCAAGAGTTAAAGCTTCAATATGTAACTTTTTGGGCGACCTGACCAAATTCACATAGAAATGTGAGTTATAGATCTGTAATTCTCATTGAAAGCAAGTCTAAGAAGCGGTCGATCTGTTCTATGGTAGATTTGTTCTATGTCGCTATTTCGGATTTGTACACCAGCTTCAAACAGCTGAAAATACAATATTTTTGGTTATGGAAACGGTATTTCACAGCGGTTTAGATGGTTTAAATGCTTGCTTGTTTTGTCACATAAACTGAAATTTGGCGAACTATTACGATTATAGCAACCAGGAAATTGCATTTGAATTTCCAGTCTTTTTCTATTTACTGCACTTATCTTTCACTTAAAACATAGCTTTTTGTGTCCAATAGAGTATGACATTGTATACAAAGCAAACAATTACCAACCAATTTCCAATGGCATTTACAGGAAAACAAAGGGGCCTTCACCATTGACATTTCATTGCTGCTCGGTCATTCTTGAATTGCGGTGACATTTGCGTCCCTTGCCTTTGCAACCATGAAAAACACTTTAAAATGACAAATATTTTCACATCATACATGTTTTGGTTTATATTGAACTGTTTATCAATGATAGAACATAATGCAAGTCCTTTACTGCAAAACATTATGTTTATGCATTGTTTAAAACAGGGTTGTCAAACATATGGCCTGCCAGCCGGATCTGGCCCGTGAGGGGAATCCAATCCGGCCCATAGGTGGTTTGAGTAAAAAAATTACAAATCATTTAGGAAAACAACTAACTCAATATACTTTAAAACGACTAACACCAAATAGAAACTGTGTAGAAATGATAATGGACCTACATTCATAATTGAACCCGATCTAACATCTCTGGAGAGGCCTGAAAATATTTGTGCAGCTCCCCAGCTACCCATCCAACCTGTCAGGGCTTGAGATAATCTGCAGAGAAGAATGGGAGAAACTCCCCAAAAACTGGTGTGCCAAGCTTGTAGCGTCATACCCAAGAAGACTCGATGCTGTAATCGCTGCCAATGGTGCTTCAACAAAGTACTGAGTAAAGGGTCTGAATACTTATGTAAATGTGATATTTAAGTTATTTATTTTTAATAATTTTATATATATTTTTTTAACCTGTTTTTGCTTTTTCATTATGGGGTATTGTGTGTATATTTATGAGGGGAAAAAAACAATTCAATCAATTTTAGAATAAGGCTGTAATGTAACAAAATATGGAAAAAGTCAAGGGGTCTGAATACTTTCCGAATGCACTGTAAAGGATATTTCATGATGAAACCCTCATATTAAACACCAATGGTATCCACTAAGTTGATAGTTTATTTTTAGGATGTTTTACAGCTTTGTCATGAAAATAAATCATTTTATTCAATTATTTCATATATGTTGCATGTGATACGGCCACACAGAGGGCCAGAGATAATTACAGACACCCTTGATAACCTGAAGTACCCAAAAGGGCCACTAGAAGTCTTGTGATAAAATACATAAAATCATTGAAAGATACCAAAATTCAGGTAGTTTACTGGTAAACTTCAAAAGTTTCCAGTAATATACCCTCCTTTTGCAACCCTAAGCCGACACTCTTATCCTGCGTTGGGCCAGTAACCCTTCGGTTACTGACCCCAACGCTCTTAACCGTTAGGCTACCTGCCGCCTCTCACTGAATGAATGCAAGACAGTGAACAAAAGTATTTAATATACTGTATAGATCAATAAAAACAAAGAAGGCTATTAAAATACACTTTTTTTACTAGTATAATGTGTGTCCCTCAGTTTTATGTAATTGGTGTTACCGCCTTGAAAATCACTGATTACAATGATATACAAGGAACTTGAGCATACTCTCCAGTGGAAAACTGTTATCGGGGGAGGGGTCTCTTTAAATACAATTATTAGCTAATCACACACACTTTCAGTATGTGAAATTTTGAGGATCTATTGATCATTTGGTGTGTCTAAAATCCA
>JAGTTL010001532.1:0-13433 GCA_036851935.1 Coregonus suidteri | reverse complement strand
TTTTTATTTTTTTATTCATTTTTTTTATTATTATTCATTTGTTTTGGCATTGTAAACATACGTTCCCAACCCTATAAACCCTTACTTTTAAAATTGAATTGAAATTGAAGAGAGAGAAGGAGAGAGCGAGACTTGGAGGGGGAACTCGTCTCGCCCAGTTACTCTAGTCCAGTTTGATTCCATACAGGAAATGTCTCTCTGGTTGAGTAGCCAGAGAAAATATCACTGGGCTGGCATCCGCCGGGCTTTATATGTGTTGAAGTGCCCTTCTCCCAGGGTTTCTCTCTGTCACAAAGCTCTCACTCGCTCATTCTCTCTCACTCTTTATATTTTCCCTCACACTCTGTCTCTCTTCGTCCCCTCTCCTCCCCCCTTTCCCCTTCTCCATCCCATCTTTTTTTTTTTGTCTCACTTTCTTTCCCACCTCCCCCTCTTAGTTAAGATGGTGAAACACAATCTCACTCTATTCCACATCTGTCCATCTCTCTCTCTTTTCTCTATCTCTCTCTCTCAAACTCTATCTTTTTCTTTCTCTTTCTCTCTTTCTCTTTCCTCTTTCTCTTTCTCTTTTCTCTTTCTCTCTTTCTCTCTCCCTCTCTCTCTCTCCTCTCTCTCTCTCTCCCTCCCCTCCCCTCTTCTCCCCCACTCACCATGTTTTTAAACACTAGGAGCAGTCCCGACACACATACATTTAGTTTCTTGGCAGGCCCTCTTAGGCACAGTGTCTTGCTCTTACATTCAGTCCTACATGGCTGAGTCAAAATATCTGGTTCTGACTAGAGGAAAAATGAACATTTGAAAAAAATGACAACTACTTAATGCAACACAAGCAAAGCTGGCAGTTTCCCCACAAACAAATCAGATGCAAATAACTACACTTTTGGGAAAAGGACCATAGTAAGGGATCATATGAAAAAGCATTGTTACTGATTGAAGTTGTGAGGTATGAGGCGTAGAGTAAGCAGGTCTTTTGAGAAGGAGGGAAGGAAGGATCTACTTTGTTTCTATTTGAGCTGTTTGCTTGGCCTGTGCTGCAGACCCAACACTTATGACTCTCTCTCTGCTCACACACACACACACACACACATACACAACACACACAACAAAACATAGATTTACTTTACTTTCCCTCTAGTGCATCTTTTCAACATTACCCTTTATCATTCCCATCCCCCTTTTTTTTGTTCCCGTTTTGGCCTCAACCAAATTTTAAATGCTTCCTTCCTCCCTCCCTTCCTTCATGTCTCTCTGGCTCATCACAGAACATGGGTCCTGTTCCAAAATGTAAACCTTCCTAACCCTCCCTTCTTAATTGGTCAGAAAGGGTTTCCTGTTCCAAATGTTAATATCGCTTCCTACTCCCTCCCTTCCTTCATGTCCTCTGGCTCAGCACGAACATGGGTCCTGTTCCAACAATTTCACCTCTCCCATCATTTTTCCACGACTAGGTTTTGGCTGTGTCATACACTCTGTGGCTGGATTTATTTTTTGCTTCATTGTCACGCCAATCAAAGTGTTTCTTTTTTGGTCTGTGGAGGAAGATAGCAGGAAATGTGTGATTGCCAGGAATAGACCACTATCATCTCATCTCCCTGCAAAGAATTTAGATCACTAATCATCAACACTCCCCCTCCCCCCCCCCCCCCACACACACACACCCTAAACCCCCACTGTTAATTCCGGTAAGAACTGCCCATTTCTAATCCTAGATTCTCTCCTTTTCTCTCTCTTTCTCTCTCGTCTCTCTCTGTCTTCTTCTCTCCCCTGTCTTCTCTCTCTCTGACTCTCTCTCTCTCTCTCTCTCTCTAACAACACACACCACTTACTCAGATATGACAATAATCACATAAATACATACCCACACACATACACAATTTCAGTCACAAAGGCATGATACAGAGTAAAGGCACACACTCTTCCCTCTTTCATGTGTCTGTGTGGCATCCCAGCGCCCCCTGCTGATGGGTTAAGTCGTTGTCTCAGACGGGTAGTGCTGAGGGCTACGGGTACAAATTTTTGTGCCGGTACTGTTTATATTAGGTGCAGGAGCTCCACATGCTTTTGAGCTAATATTCTATAAGAGGACAGGAGCTCAAGCAGTAGAACTTTTGAGGTGCCGGTTACTCAGCGCGGTGACTCCTCCCTGAGTCAAGCTCGGGCCTGGCTTTGTTACTGCAAAATAAAGATGATAATAATAGTGCTAGCAATAGACTACTTCTGTAAGTCATGTCTGGCCCTACACGCAGAAGGCATTAATGACAGTGTTATTACCAAAGAAGAGAACCCTGTCTCTGGTGTTCAGTGACATTGGTTTTAATGCATCAACATTTGGTCTTAACATGAAGAACATTTTAAATTAGGAACAGACTTGTTTTGTTTTGAAATAGACATGGATTATTTCTTGCTAAAAGGACACTTAAAAACATTGGCAACAAATATGTTGTAGGTTTTTTTCATATAAAAGGCATAAATTCATGTCCTTGCTTTTACAACTTGTTGTAGGCTGCAAAGCAAAAGGTATTTGTTTTTAAAGGCACAGATAAAAGTCCATGCCAGGACTGGCTTCTCAGAGCTTTGGAATGTTGTTGGCACCCAAACAAAAACACTGGAGTAGGCCTCCCAAAAAAATTATTATAGTCCAAAAACTTAAAAAAGATAGCTTGCGGTCTTTAAAAAAACACACAGACAAAAATATAAAATATATACTTTGATAAGCTGCTGAAATGATACTGACATTAAATTAGGGAACAGAATATGGACAAACCTGTAGTAGTTTGAGCCAAGAAGACAAGAGGACACTCAGCTTTGGGAACAGAAATCCCCCCTCTCCACCCCTGTCCTCTCCCCAACCCGGGGAGAGCTCTGCCTCCCTCCACCAGTCCTCCGCCCCACCCCTCACTCCTCTGTTCCCTTCGTCCTCCCTCTCTCTCTCAAACCACCGTCTGCTCGCCCCGGCACTTCCTACAGCCCACATACACCGCCGAACAAGAAAAACCACAGCGCCCAGACATGCGAACACGGCTGCAGCCAGGTAGGACTTTATACAGGCAGTTGTGTTGGGATGCTCCCGGTTGCAGTATGCGTACCGCTCCGTTTGTAGATCATGACGCCGATCGCCGGTAGATAACAGACCGCGGCCGCGATGTCGTGACCAGTTGCTAAGCAACCACCGTTTTCCCCCCCCAAGATGGGGGCGAGGTCCTGCTTGTCCAGGAGGGTGATGAAAAAGGCGGCGAGGGTGAGGAGCCAGAAGAGGACTGCCACGAAAAAGGACGAAGTGGATGGAGCCTTCGTATTTGTTGGCGGCGATTTTGACCCCTAGTCCAGCTCCGATAGGATTTGGAGGATTCGGATGATGCCGAGAAAACTCTTGAGGAAGTCCCGGAACTTCGTGCTCACTCCGGCTGGGGGGGCATCTCTGCTCCAGCGAACACTGGGACCTTTTACTGAGCAGAGCGGAGGAGTTCAATCTACCACCGACTGAAAAAAAAAGACAGAAAAAACGGAAAGTAAAAGGGAGGGTAGATTGCTAAATAAATGGGTGGTTAGAAGGGTAAAGTGTAAGAGTTGTCTTTTCTTCTGCACAGCCCGGGGTTTGGAAATTAGGAGGATTGTGTGTTTCGTCTTTTCCGTTTCCTTTCCCCTCTCTCCTCTCTCTCTCTCTCCTCCCGTAGGTTGGGGTAGGGAACCGAAAGGGGACGGATTAAATTCAAAGACCGCTCCCCCTCTCAATTCAATTCAAAGGGCATTATTGGCATGGGAAACATATGTTTACTGCCCAAAAAGTGAAATAGAGAAAAACCCAAAAAAGTGAAATAAACAATCAGAAATTAACAGTAAACTTTTCACCACAACAGTTTCAAAAGAATACAGACATTTCAAATGTTATATGTTGACTGTGTACAGTGTTGTAACAATAGCAACTAGTTGAAGTAGAAAAGGCAAAATAAATCAACATTAATATGGGTTGTATTTACAATGGTGTTTGTTCTCTCTCTAATTGTGCCTTCTATCCTATTGTGTGTGTGTTGTGTGTGTGTGTGTGTGTGTGGCGCGCGCGCATGGTGCGTGCGTGGGGTATGAAAAAAAGAGAGAGAGAGAGAGAGAGAGAGAGAGAGGAAGAGAGAGAGGAGAGAGGGGGAGAGAGAGGGGAGGGGAGAGAGAGGAGAGCGAGAGAGAGAGAGCTTTTCTGAGAGTGTTTGATTTTATGTTCATCTATTTGCTCCTCATCAATCTCTGTTTTTTCAGCTGCATTATTTTTTTCACACTCCTCAAACAGTTTTCTTTGGAAGTTATGATTAAATTGAGACAATGTTAATACAACATGTGTTTCGTTAGCTGGCCATATTAAAGTTCTTCAAAAAAGTTGCAAGAGTTTGAGAAACATAAAGGGTGGGCCCGGCCTAAGCCATTCACTTTTTCCTGCCAAGTTGTCAAAAGACAAAATGATGTGGCTGAGACAAAATGTTGTTTCAGAGTGCAGCCAACCTTGGAATGTGATGCATAAGAATAAAAACAAAAAAATAACTGTTTACCTGAAATAATCTTGAGAGTTGGCTGAGTGTCAAAAGTTTACTGAGTCTTTTAGTGTTTTATGAGGGGCTCTTTGGTAGTAAAAAGGCTCCTCCCCGGGTCTCAAATTATCTCCAGCAGTAGGTTACTTCCTAGAGAGGATACTCATCCTTCTGAAGCACTCTGATGCCCTTGGGGGCCTACACCCACACACACACACACACCACACACACACACACACACACACACAACACAAACACACAGATTTGATTTGACATACATACTCATGCGCGAACACACACACACACCGACACAACCCAACCGATTTGATTTGACATACATCTCATGCGCGAACACGCGCAAACACGCAAACACACACACAAAACACACAACCACACACACACAGACTTACACTGAACAACAGAGCCAATTGTGCACAACATTTTATTTGCCGTACACACACATCCACACACACACCCCAGGCCTAGGTAAACATTAACTATAGCCTTCCAAGAAATGATCAACATGTGATTTCCCCCCGGTCAGTCTGATCTTGTAGATATGATTAGGTCAGGTCAATGGCTGGGGGTTATGCAGTAATCAATAGTCTTCTCAGTTACTGGTGATTGACTTCAGGGCAGAACACATAATTGCAACCTAATGATGACATGAGTTCACGTGGTTTCTAAATGTCCTTCTAGATTATGCACAATTATACAGTTTTATGTCATGCATGCATTCAACTCTTGCAATTTTGTAACCCCTGTAAAGTGTGAAGTTAGTGTGCACAGGGAGATGCCATAAGGGATATTCCGTCCCCAAAGCAGGCGAAGCACACACACATATTTTTTGAATCGTCAAGCCCCTCACAACAGTTTCGTCCCAGGAGCATTGACGTCAATAAATTATCTACGTGGCCGAGGGGCTGATCTTCACACCTTGTCCCCCCTTGCTCGAGAAAAACATTCCAGCCGGCCCTATAGGCTGGGGGGAAATTTACCATATCCCTCTCATTGGTGGATAGGCACAGTGGCGTAGACCCGAGATGACAAATTACAGAGTGCGGCCAATGACAACAACCCCGAGTGCACAGAGCTATCGATAAATCAAAGGCCCTTTTAAAAGCCATAATTGACCAAATATACTGCAGTGCAGCACAGAACAAATGACCTAGAGAAAATTATCCTGGAAAAAGCATAAGAACGACGTGTCACTATAGTCTTTGTTATTCCAGAGTTGTTTATTCGGCTATTATGCCGAGACTATCCTTGACCTATATTGGATGGATGGACGACTAATTTCCAAAGCCCTTTGTTTGCAACTGAATGCACATTTGTTTCTGGCCTTGTACCTTTACACAAAACGAGCCCAAAATAGGTATGTTTTGATGCAGACTAACAAAAGAAAAAGAAAAAACACGTTTACTTTTTCAGACTTTCTTGCATATATTTACAAAACTGGTAATTGTCTTCGAATGCCACATATCTGCATGCCAATTAAAACCCGCGTGAAATATGCAGTCCTATCTGGCTTGGTGTAGGCTTTCACTATTAAACTCCCCTTTTGCCCTATTCTCAGCCGGCTCGTAGAGCATTTTTAACAATGGGTTTAGAAGTGGATATGGGAAAAATCTTTACTTGATTGGTCAACTACAGTTATGTGTTGTGGCACTCTAAAAGGTCTGCATGGTCAAACAGACGTTTTGCATTGGCCGTGCAGCATTACGATGATATGGCCACTGCAGAGTCAGGGCATTCATACTTCTTGCACTTCGCGTAGCAGCGCAGAGCTGTTGTGAAGGAAGTGTCAAGGAAGTGAGTTTGTATGAGCACAGGACCTCCCGCCCTCACCCACTGTCAACCAATCATTCAATGCAGAGCATACGGAGCCCTCCACATTGTTACACATTTTGAGAGGCGCGCAGCGATGTGGTACGGGGTTCAGTTTGGCCTCTGCATTGCCTCCAGAGGCTCTGCAAATGCGTCAAAACCATCCATACGACGCCTCCAACCCTTTTCCCGATAAAGCAAATTGGCATTAACTTTGCCCACTCATAGGGCTATAAGAACTAAAATAAATAATTGTGTAAAATGTGCTCAACCAGGCGGTTTTTTAGTAAAAGTATGGTCGACTAAGAATAGGGTACTTATTTTGGTGAAAAATAATGAATTGTTGAAAAAAAACTATATTATTTTTAAGAAACAAGGCACGAGGGTGTTGTGGTATATGGCCAATATAGCACAGCTAGGGTTTGTTTTTAAAGCAAAACGCAACGCAGAGTGCCTGGATACAGCCCTTAGCCGGGGTAAATTGGCCAATACCACAACCCCAAGGTGCCTTATGCTATTATAAACGGGTTACCAACGCAAATTAAAGAGCAGTACAAATAAATGTTTTGTCATCGGGGATTTACCCTTGTATACCACGGCTGTCAGCCAATCAGCATTTAGGCTCAACACCCAGTTTATAATATATATTAAACACATTTCATGACCCTGGGGCAAATTTAAACAATATTCAGACTTAAGGTCGCCTATAAAATCAAATCAAATGTATTTGTCACATGCTTCGTAAACAACAGGTGTGGATTAACATTGAAATGATTACTTTCAGTACCTTCCCAACAATGCAGAGAGAAAGAAAAGAGAAAAAATAGAAAAGTAAAACATGTAATAAGATACACAAAGATTAATGATAACTTGGCTATATACAAGGGGTTCCAGTGAAGGGGTACAAGGTCATTGGGAATTACACTACTTTAAACCAAAAGTATGTGGTCACCTGCTGGTCAACATCTCATTCCAAAATTATGGGCATTAATATGATGTTGGTCCCCCCTTTGCTGCTATAACAGCCTCCACTCTTCTGGAAAGGCTTTCCACTAGATGTTGGACATGGCTGGGGGAAATTGTTTTCCATTCAGCCACAAAGACATTAGTGAGTCGGGCACTGATGTTGGGCGATTAGGCCTGGCTCGCAGTCGGCGTTCCAATTAATCCCAAAGGGGGTTCGATGGGGTTGAGGTCAGGGCTCTGTTGCAGGCCAGTCAAGTTCTTCCACACCAATCTCAAAAAACCATTTCTGTATGGACCTTGCTTTGTGCACAGGGGCAATGTCATGCTGAAACGGGAAAGGGGCCCTTCCACAAAGTTGGAAGCACAGAATCGTCTAGAATGTCATTGTATGCTATAGAAGTAAGATTTCCTTCACTGGAACTAAGGGGCCTAGAACGAAATATGAAAGACAGCTCCAGCCCATTATTCCCCCCAAACCAAACTTTACATTGGGCCCACTATGCATTCAGCAGGTAGCATTCTCCGGGCATCCGCCAACCCAGATTCTTTCCGCGGGACTGCCAGATGGGGAAGCGTGGTTCATCACTCCAGAGAAGCTTTCCACTGCTCCAGAGTCCATTGGCGGTGAGCTTTACACCACTCCAGCCAATGCTTGGGATTGTGCATGGTGATCTTAGGCTTTTGTGTTTGCTGCTCAGCCATGGAAGTCCATTTCATGAAGCTCCTGACGAACAGTTATTGTGCTGACGTTTCTTCCCGAGGCCAGTTTGGAACTTGGTAGTGAGTGTTGCAACCGAGGACAGACACATTTTACATGCTACTCGCTTTAGCACTTGGCGTCCCTTTCTGTGTGCTTGTGTGGCCTACCACTTCGCGGCTGAGCCGTTGTTGCTCCTAGACATTTCCACTTCACAATAACAGCACTTACATCGACCTGGGAAACTCTAGCGGGCAGATATTTTATGAACTGACTTGTTGGAAAGGGGGTATCCTATGACAGTGTCACATTGAAAGTAAATGAGATCTTCTGTAAGCCCATTCTACTGCCATGTCATGAGTCCAAAAAGTTAGTTCAAAAGGGTAAATGCAGATAGTTGGGTAGCTTTTTGGTTAACTTCTATATTTAACTAACTATTTAGTAGTCTTATGGTTTGGGGGGTAGAAGCTGTTCACCCTCCCCCCTATGGCCGTCTCATCGTCGTCGGTGACCCGGTTAAACTACTCCGTGTCACAGCAAACTTAAGGATGGTGTTGAGTCGTGGACAGCCACGAAGTCACGGGGAAAACAGGGAGAAACAGAAGGGGACTAAGCACCCTGTTGAGGGTAGCATATTTTTAACGTAATGTTATCAGATCTTCAACCAAAACTAATATTAGAAAAAGGGGAAAACCTGAGTGAACAAATAGCACAAACCATTTGATACCTATCATAAAAGTGAAAAAGTGATTGCCCTTCATTCAATAATTTTTGTCCACCTTTAACTGAAATGCTGCATCCAAATGTTTCCCTGTAGTTGTTGATCAGTCCCCTCACATCACTGTGGAGGAATTTTGGCCCACTCTTCCATGCAGAACTCCTTTAACGCAGCGAATTTGTGGATTTTCAAGCAGGAACTGCTAGTTTCAGGGCCTGCCACAAATCTCAATCGGGCTTAGGTCGTGTTGCTTTTCAGCCATTCTGATGTAGACTTGCTTTGTGTTTGGATCATTGTGGCAGGACATTAAACGACAGTTCATGCTCGAAAACCCACAAATGTTGCTGAGTTAAAGAAGTTTTTGCATGGATGAGTGGGCCAAAATTCCCCCACATGATGTTAAACTGATCACCAGCTACAAGAAGTGTTGGGTCTCAGTCATTGCAGCTAAATGTGGGCACGACCAAATTATTGAGTGTAAGGGGGCATTGGGTGTTGCTTAACTTTGTTTATTAAAAAAAAATAAATAAGTGTAATTTTCTTTGTTTTTTTTGTTAACTAAGGGTTTCCCTTTATCTAATATTAGGTTTTGGTTGGAGATTTGATAACATTTGGTGTAAATAAAATGCACAAAAAAGAGAACATCTGGGGGCCCAAAATTTTTTTCACGGCAATCTAGGTGTTCCTTTTGTCCAAGTGGGAAAGGGCAATGTGGAGTGCAATAGAGATTGCGTCATCTGTGGATCTGTCGGGGCGGTATGTGAATTGAGTGAGTCCAGGGTGTCTGGGATGATGGTGTTGGTGTAAGTCATCACCAGCCTTTCAAAGCATTTCATGGCTACAGATGTGAGTGCGATGGGGCGATTCATTTAGACAGGTTACCTTCGTGTTTTTTGGGCACCGGGACAATGGTGATCTGCTTGAACATGTAGGTATTACAGACTGGGTCAGGGAGAGGTTGAAAATGTCAGTGAAGACACTTGCCAGCTGGTCAGCGCTGCTCTGAGTACTCGTCCTGGAAATCCATCGGGCCCCCCACGGCCTTTGTGAATTTTAACCTTTTTAAAAGGGTCTTACTCAATCGGCTAGGGAAAACTTGATCACACGGCGTCCAATAGCTAGTGCACTCACCATGGTTCGTAAGTTTTTGTCTCGATGCCTTAAAAGGCATTTAGTTTTGTCGGGTAGCTGCTCACGGCAGCTGCGCGGGGTTTTCCCTTTTGTAACCTATAGTTTGCAGCCCTGCCACATCCGCAGCGTCAGACCCGGGGTTTTTGTGGATTCGATTTTAGTCCTGTTTTGCGCTTTGCCGTTTGATGGTTTGTGGGAGGGCCCGTAGGGGTTTCTCATAACCTCCGGGTTATGTCCCGCCCTTGAAAGTGCAGCTTTACCCTTTAGCTCAGGAGGATGTTGCCTGAAATTCTAGCTTCGGTTGGGGTATGTACAGGCCCTGTGGGTTATGTCGTCGATGCACTTATTAATGAAAGCCGGTAACTGATGTTGTAATCTCCTCAAGATCGATGAGCCCCAAAACATATTCCAGTCTGGCTGCGAAACATCCGAACTTAGCTTCGCTTCATGGGCCCACACTTTATTGACGCGTCCTGTTTTGGTTTTTTGTTTGTAAGCGAATCAGGGGATAGATTTTAGGGTCAGTTCCCAAATGGGGGGAAGGGAATTTTGTATTATCCCCTGTGTGGGTAAAGGTGATAAAAAGTTTATTTGTTTGCACGGGGGACTGCTGGTATAAATTGGTAAAAAATAGTGCCTAAATATTTTTTTTTTAAAACGGAAAACTTTGTATATTTATCTCAAAATTTTTAGTGGCATGAGGAAAAAACAAATGGAAGATCATGGATATTAGAAATTGAACCTTTTTGAGGAATTGCACTATTACCTCCTAAAAACGCTTTGTTTCAATGAAAATTAAATTTTTCAGTTTGGACACAACATTACCATAAATTTGACAAAAAAATAATAAGAAAAACATCCCATCACCCTTATTTAACAATGCAAAACCTCCCTATAAAACCCTTTTAAGAAACCCAAAGGGAAATTTTTTTGATATTGTTAAAATTTGACTCATTTTAGGAACTGGATATTCACCATCACCACTTCACGGGAGAGCATTTTAACATTTTTTTTTATAAAAATGTTTTTTGGGGCAGAAATGCCTTTTCGGGAACATTTGAATTTTATGGCCTAAAAAAAAAATTGTAGCCACTGAAAAATACGAAAAAAATTTTTAAAATTTACGAGCCTGTTGTTTAGCCCGGGAAAAAAAAACGGAAAACCCCCCGCTAGCCAGTTGGGCGAGATATTGGAGGGGCTGACGCCGGAGATGAGTTGGGATTGGTCTGCCATGTACACCTTCTGTTTTAAAACAAGTTTTCCAGTGTGTGTAGGTCATCCTTTCTAAGCGTTTTTTTAAAAGATTCACGAAACTCCCCTGTTGCAAAGGGCTCCCACTTTCGGGAGGACCATTTTTTGAAATCGTGGAATGCCCGGTGGAACAAGTATGATACAAAGGAGAGGAGAAAATTCGGCATTTATTGCTCGGAGGGGTCGAAAAGGAACACAAAAGGCTTTGTAAAAAACCCCCTGTCTCCGGATTACATTTTCAAACAAGGCGACCAGGCATCCTGACGAGAGGGAAAACTTCACCCATGATAAGGGTAAGGAGTTTAGCTAGCTCCATTCGCGATTTTTAAAATTTTCAATTTTGTCAAAAGTCTTTTCATTGCAAGTTAAAGCGTACTGTTAGTAGCTAAATAACTTACTGGGTGGGTCGATGATCTTTTTTAGTAAAAGTTATTCGACCTTTTAGCCATTTGCTTCTGTTTAGCCAATTTAGTATCTAGCAACTTGAAATGCTAGTGGGTTTGCTTTTGCTACCTGTAGGTTTAAAGTAGGGGAGTAAGTTTGAGTTGGGATTATGGTTAATTGTTTAGCTAGCTAGTTAGCTAAAAAATCAAACAAAAGACTCACTTGCAATAAAACCTTTACTGTACTGTTTCACCTTTTAAAAGCTAGAAAATAAACCAAAAATTGCTTTGAAAGTTCCTTTTTGTTGCCCGGTTTTCTAATTGCATATACTAAATACATTTTCAAAAGATGGGTTTATTGTGTTTAAAAAACAAATTAGCTATTTTGGCCCCCAGGCTGTGATTTCATGGGAGCCTGTCATTTTTGGTTTATACTTTTTCAAAAACAAAAAACATGTTTTTAGTCGGGCGACAATAGAATGTTCTTTATTCCTGCACAAAATGTATACAGACATGTCGATAGAAGTGTATAAACCGCCTTTTTGGCTTAATCTTTGTTTTTCCTACCTACCACTGTTTGCAAATGGGCCCCACAGTGAATCCCTTTAAAAAATGGGTGGGGCTAAGGCTTAAAAGGGTTGGAACAATGCTGAATGGGTTAAAAAAAAGAGCTCCCAGTTGGTGTCCCCAAAAAATTCAAGGGCCATTTCTGAAGGGGGGGAAAAATTCTTTCCATTTGTTTTCCCCAACGCAGTGTATATATACCATTTTCTACTCTGAGTCTTACTTTTATCCAATGTAAAAAAACACAATTTCATTTTTCTAAAAAGTCAGAATCGAGGGGGTCGAACCCAAATTTATGCAAATTGCGATTCTAATATGGGATTCTGTATGACCTTGTTTTACTTTTCCCCAACCCCCTATTAGAGCTTGTTATTTCCAAAAAAAAACCATAAAGTTGAAAAAAAACTTGGGAAGTTCTATTTTAGTTGAAAGGGAATAAATAACCCTTTTTTAATGTGTTTTTTTAAGAAAAGCAGTTAAGGGTTAAAGCAATATTTTCATAGTGCAGCCCATTTTCAATTACATTAATGATTGTTGATGTGAGTCATCTTCAGTGCAAAAACATTTAAAGTGGCTTTCTCGGTTGCCGTCTATTCTGAACCTCAACAAAAACAGTAGATTAGGCCCATATAGAAACTGAATAAAATTTTAATTTAATCAACAAATGCTTTTTAATTCCATATGGGGAGGACGAAGGCTACATTCCAAATATCCACACTAAACATAAACTTAAAAAGGAGCAAGTATTGGGGGATTTTCTAATGGAAAATTTTAGTGTGGATATTGGGGAGAGCCTTTTTTTCTCAGTAGGCTACAGTTGACCCCCCCATGACACACCAGGGAACTACCCTACATAACTCTCTAATACCATTACACTGCCCGCCACTTGCCCGTTATTCAGTGTGACCAACAGTTACTTGCGGACTGGTTCTTCCAAGGGTTTCTGTATCGGGAGACTGGGTTCTTATCATCTCAGGTAATGGCATTTGGGACAGGGTGGACTGGGGTTTTCTCTTGCCCTTTAAAACACCTTTTTTTTTAAAACAAAACAAGGAAAAAAATAGGACTGGCAGGACTTTCCCTTTACCCCACCGCGCTTCCTTACAAAGGCCTGGGGTTTTTCCCAAAACCCTAACCTGGCCAGCAAACAAGGGGGCCCCGGGGTTTCCCTTGGCCAGGACTTCTCGTCACACCACCTAATCTGTAACTAGCACAGTCATTCCCCTGGAAGATCAGTTGCCCCTAGAAATGGACAAACATGAATACAATCAATTGCAAAAAGTGAGTTCACCCTTAACAAACCCTTTTAATCCCCCACAGGTAGGCCCCATCCGCGACATCTTCTCCCACTCTTTGGTGCCTCCCCCGGAGAGGCAGATCGG